>LPNX010397919.1:154727-217672 GCA_001517045.1 Pseudotsuga menziesii
AAGATAATCAATGTACTTGCATGTGCTTGGAGTGAATGTTTTGCGATTGCCGCTTGGTACGTTTTAAGTTAATGTGAACTATGAGTTGATTAGATTAAAATTAGGCAAAAGGGGGGGACTCCAGATATACCCGAGAATACTTGGAGTATGTCCAAAACTAAACTATCACGGCTACCCGCAAGGAATATGTGGGCTGAATGGAGTCTCTGAGGCTATTGTTCATAATGCACCCACAGGTGTAACAGAGATCGGCACCCCGAGGTCACTTTTCAGGATTTCCCGCTTCCTTTGGGTTTTTTGCCACCGTAATGGTTTGATCTAGGTGTTGGATTTTTACCTGATGGTTTGTCAATTTGGGAGAGTGAATCCTAATTATTCTAATCACTCAAGTGCTTTTGGTGTGTCTTGACTGATCGGATGAACCACAGTCAAGTGCAGAGCATACGCATCAGATTCTTGTCAATTTTAGTAAATTTAAGATAGGTGTTCTTGTTAAAAATAAAACCCTCCAAGAACCTCTTTCGATCTAAGTGGATCTCAATCGGAGAATCAAGGAGGGGTTAATTTTATTATAGCTGATGAAACAATTGATGAAAAGGAAAACAAAGATACACAATGCCGGTTTTCTAATTAGTCCTACCATGCATCTCTTTCCCCTTTCGGGTCAATCGAAAAGTCGTGGGGTAAGTATTAAGATTACTTTGAAATATTAGATATGGAATATGGAACTAATAATAAATCAAATTATACTACCCTACAGATTAGAACTACGCTAGATTGAAAAGAGATGAACCAAAAGCAAAAAATTGACACAGACGCAAATTCCCCCATGGGGGATGGTGAATAGGCTTGAAAGAGCCTATTCGAAAGGAACTTTTCTTTTTATTAAAATCAATTTACAATATCAGAAAATTGAAATTGATGAACTTTCATCCTTGTTATCTAGGATCCAAAGGCTTACAACAAGCTTGTAACAAGCTAAAATCAAAACACGGCGGTGGGGGAAGCTTCCAGGAAGCTCCGGTTCGTCCAAGAATCAGAAATTGGGCAGAGTCTCCTTCTCTTATTGTTAGACCAGATAAAAAACAGAAAGAAATTAAAATAAAATGTTCCCAAACACACTTTAAAAGTGTTTTGGGTCACCACACTAGTTACCAAAAAAAAAAAACTAAGTAAAAATTTGTTAAGTTGGGGTAATCTAGTTTTGCAAAAAAAGGAACCAAGGAAAGCAAGCTACAAATTTTCTTTAAAATGCTTGCAAAAAAGGGGATAATTTCAGCTAGATCTCTTAAAATATGACTTTATATGCAAAACGGAACTGAGATCTAACCTTAAGAAAGTTCTTACTAACTAGATCTATATGTAATTTTCTTTGTGAGACAAATATAAGCAATAATATTATTTAAAAGTAACCAATTTGAAGAGAAATTAAGATTTTGAAGGAGGAAGAGAGAGAAAGAGTGTTGGAAGCCTGGGAATGTTGGGCTTTGGAGTCTACTTTGGTGGAACACCGAGGGACTATGTCACACATGAGATCTTGAAGATGAGGAATATGCAAACTAGATCAACCTATTCTACAAGTGATATCACCTGCAACTTAGAAATCCTTGCACAAACAGATGATTAAAACATAGGTGCTGCTGGAATAGATAATTGGAAAGCATGCAATTAAATAAAAAAATACATACAACTCCAATAGATATGAAACAAGCAGTAGTAAGAGCATAAATCAGACTAGAATAAACTCTTACCCTAACAGGAGGGATCTCTCTCCTTCAAGGTCAAAAATTAACCAGCAAAAGTAGTGATAAATAACATAGATTATACCTCATAAGCATTTGACAATCACCATCCACACATGAAGATCATTACACCATAGATATTGCCTCCAAAGCTTATTTATTCTAAAATAATAAACAATACAATACAAGAGCAATAGCACCTCAATCCCAGTTCTAACTTGCTTGGAAGAGGCTACTTGTGCTTTGATTTATACAAAAACCAGGAGATCCAGCCCAAGGGGGGCACAAATCCCAAGGAGATAGATCAAATTAGCTGATGGAGAGTTAATCAATGCAGATATAAAGATAAACTGAGCCTACTTGTCAACCGAGGGGCTGATTAGGCTGACACATCAACCCATAGACCGACACATCAGTCCACAGAGCTCCTAGGAGAGCACACACGTGTGGAGGAGAGAGAGAGGGTGCAATTCCCCATAAAGGCTACTGAAGATCAACCGTGGATCTGATTTGATCACCTCCTTCAGTCAAGGATTTGTTAGATCCAGTCAATTTGGTTCATATCTAACTGATTTCAATCAAATTGGCTGAGAATCCATTGATCTATGATTCTGAATTTGCTCCATTATTCATCAATTTATTAATTAAAATAATCAATAATTGATTTTTGGGGGATTTCTGACCTAAGTGATGGAAAATCACTCAAAACTAGGAAATAGTGGGTCCATGGGTTTACATGGTGCTCTTAGCTTGAAAATGAGCACCTACATGACTGAAACTGATTACTTGGCCCACCTTTATTACAAAGTCAATTTTTCCAATTAAACTATTAAGAAATAGCCTAAGTTTTGGAAAAATTAAATTTTAATAAAAAACACTGAAAAATTTGAAAAAACCTAAGGGGACTTAGACATGTTCATGTGACTCGACCATGATGTCTAGCATGTTTATACATTGACACATAGACTCTAATAACCCCAATAGGCCTAAATTCCAAGCCGACCACCACAACTTTGGAGGTATGGAGTGAAAAACTCAGAAATTATCAGTTGTTTATTAAACAACCAATAATAACCAAGGGAAAAAACACCCTGGGCTGATTGGATTGAAAAATAAATTCTAAGAGACTGAGTCTTTTACAGACACTATCATGCTAGAACATTTATTACAATTCCCCCACGGGGTATGAACATGTGATATAGTACAACAAAGCTTCCCAGAAGTATGACTGAAGGTATTTTGAAGTCTGAACAAGTTATCCTTATCCGGTTCACCAGGCTCACTTGATAAAAAACCATTAAGTACAACTTATGTGGTAACAATATGGTCAACTCTTGAAGAAGCCGCACAATGGGCTCTACCTCAAGAGAGTCTATTCCTAATACCACCACTATGAGTCCCTTATAGTCTAGTTTTTTTCCCTTTTTGTTTTTTAACATTTTTTCACCACAAGTCAGGGGTAGCACCATTAGATGCTAATCCAAAGTCACTCAGAGCTTGTTCAAGAGACCTCTCACACCTCCAAGCCCAAATTTCCATCTCCTTATGAGACCAACGTCTCATGTTTAACAAATAAATTTTGGGACCATTTCCCACAAGTTACCTCAATTTACGAGCCACAGCATGGCGATGCAAATATCTGTGGACTTGTACTTGTATCACTCTTGCCTACCGCTACTCTTGTGGGTTCTTGGGCCACTGCCTATTAAGGGTCACCATGTTTCTTTTTTTCTTTTAACACATAGCTATCCATTTCATCCACCGCACCTTATGTGGATCCCTAGACCATTGTCCACAAAAAAATTTATTTTTCTTCCATGTGTTTAGCATATAAGTGCCCCTAGACTTGCACTCACATCACATGTAGTCAACTCCATCCACCGCAACTCACACATAGCTCTCCTGACCTTTGTCCGAGAGCCACCTTGGTTTGTGTGCCTCTGCCAAACCGACTCATGAGCCTCTGCCGCGATCTATCCCATGCATGTATTGGTATGTTTGAGAGCCTTTTGCTCCGTCCATACTACGTGGATGACCTTTGGACCACTGTCCACCATCGTGACATGGGGCAACGCCTGTGCCACCCCAGTAGGTTGACCACATTAGAGTTTCGTTTAAGCTCTTTTCTGAATCTTAAAAATAATGAAAAGATCTTCAAGTGCAACTACTTCCTTTATTTATCGTTAAAGGATATAAAAGGGAATCTACATTGTCTCCTTTATCTCCTTTTGTGTACCATGTAGAACATCAAATGAAAAGTACCACCTTGTCGTAGTCAAGCCAAGACCATTCCCCTCTACATACTTTTATGCTTTCTCAGGCAGAGGGGTCGTACTTTATGAAAAATCTCACCATGGGTTGTCGTTAAGCTCTTTTCCAGCCTTCTCATCAAGAAAATATTTCCGAGCAAACTTGGTTTCATTCATGCTCGTAAAAGTATCTAAATGACCGTCATGTCAGTATAGGTTTAACCTTTTTTGGCCTAATTGGACTACCAATGGTAAAGAAGTATCCCATCCCCTACAGGATGGGAGAGATCTCCTATGTATACTTTTATCCTTTTTTAGGCATAGGAGACTACCAATGAAAAAGATCCCCCACTGGAGTCTTCTTCATGCTTTCAAACTCTCTAAAATTGAAAGCACCATCGAGCAGTTACCTTCTCAGGGTCACCAAAACTCCACGAGATCGTACCATAATAGTGTCTCTAGACACCAACCCATAGAAAATAGTTTAATAGTATTCCCACATTAGGTCTCCTTTGTTCAAAGTACTCTGTAATGGATCCCATCAATATCAAAAGCATCTACCTCCTCCAAGTATTTCCCATCTATAGCGACATTCCCGGTATTACAACTATGATCCCATTCCCATGAGTCAATTTGCATTTGTTGCTTGTTCTGCCCTGCTGTAATACTCTAAACAAAGTAATTTTGGATCTACTACACTCCCCCTGCCCCTGTTCAATTCTTTCCCTCCCCCTCCCCCTCCCCCATTCAGTGGGTCAGTCCACAGTTTGTCTCACACCTTTCGGTTATCTCCCTCGTGCTTCTGGTCAAGGAAACACCATTGCCTTGACTAGAGGTAGGTCTCCCTCTGTCTATGAAAACACATATATTCCAGAGGATAGACCTAGAGGTCCCTGTATCCTAGTTTCATTAACCTCATTGATGAGTTCCTTGGACCACTTGAGAGGAGTCCTTAGTGCCTCTTGGGATGGTTGTTTCTCACGTGCTCGAATCTAACTACATCATCGAACCATTGAGATCCATACAGGGTTTGGTCCGCACAGTACTTAGTCGACGACCCCAGATGTCACCTGAATCTAGCACATTGATGAGTCTATTTGAGGGACCTAAATAGGTCATGTCGCTTTTGATTTATGGGTTGAGTTGGAGACAGTGTTCAGAAGCCCTAGCAGTGCTTCTATATAGATTTATGATTGGTGCAGCATGCTTGTACCATATAGACTCTGATTCTCTATCAGGGAGTCCATACAGCTATGTACCATTCTAGATCGAACACACTATCAGTCATGAAGATATAGCATTCCATAATAATTCCATGGTTCCAATGTACCATATCAGCATTATATTCAGCCTCACATTGAGGCAACCATCATTGTATCATCAGTTGTATTTTATCATCTCTTGTATTTTAGAGCATAGATCAAGTTATTGTTTTGACATTGTCATGAGCATGGGGATGCCCACCTCATCCACATACATGTCACACATTATTATTATCTCACCCATTGATGGGAACCATATTAATACAAACACCAAAATCCACCATGCCCTAGCCCCGGAAGCACCACCTCTACGCAGCAAATCCTATGATGTCCACCAGCCATACAATGAGTTCCTACTCTCACACATCAGGGGGAAATCTATTAACCCAAAAAATCCCTCACTCAGCTCTACATGGCCTACACCAGCCAAGGACACCCATTCATGACCCTCCATTAGACCCCCACACACTCAAAAAGGCTTAAGGATGAGGAAAAGGGCTTCAAAAACCCCAAAAGGAGCCTAAATAACTCCCCTAGTTGCTAAAACCTCCAAAAATGGGCTAAAATTCCTCAAAGGAGCCTAAAACCCTAAAAGGAGATAAAGTTATGGCGAAAGGGGCTAAAGCCCGAACCAAGGGCTTAAAACCCTAAAACCCCAAAAAAGCTATTAAAGGAGGGTGGGGGGTCACTCTCAAACACACACCTCTTTTGCATACTATTATGCTGCCTGTGGATTCCTTGAGACCTCTTTGCCTTTCAAGCCACCCACATCCCCCCTCTCTTCCACTCATATTCCCCATTGACCCATAGCTCCTCAATTGCTGAGTGAGATAGAGAGGTGCTTCCTTCCAGCCAGGGCATGGCGGTCCATTTCACCAAAGGGGAGGTATAATCTTGTTTTTTATGTATTTTTATTTAGTAGTTTAGTTGATTTATAACCCATGTTTTTTTGTAGGTTTGTTTATTAACATGTTTTATAGGTTTATTTCTATTCATTAGTTGTTTACAGGTAGCCAAGGTGAAGCCCTAACCTTGTTTGCAGAGGGGCTCACGGCCATTCTTTCTTGTTCTTTGCTTTCTGTCTGTTTTGATTTCTTTACTACATTTTCCACACACAGGATCCTACCCTTTTGTCCTATAGATAGAAGGGATCCATTCCTACCCCTATAGCAAGGAGAAATACCTGCTACAAGGAAGTCACCTAGTCAAGTTTAAGTTCAGATTCAGGTATGGCATGCATTCAATTTTATGTTTACAATTTACTACTTTGTTAAAACAATCTATTCAAATTATAAGTTCTGTAATACAATCTTGGCGGGTTATTCATAAACCATACAAGCAGCCACTAAGTGTAACAAAAATATAAAAGACATACACATAAACCATACCATATAAAACAACCAAAATCAGTTCATGACGCTGAGCCAGGCATTAAAAATTATAATTTACACTAATTCAACCATCTGCAGTATTTGAGGACATAAGTCCCTAACCGCCTTAACCATGGGAATTACTTGGGCTTAGCCTATAAAATCGTTGTGAGGAGTACTACAGGAACCCCAAAGTAGCTATTCATTGAGAGGAATTTCCAAGCAAAATAGGCAACGACCCCCACCGATTGACTAGCATTCCTGTGAAGAAAATGCCAAGAGATGTCTTCTGGCAGTCTTAGTGGCCAAGTGACCACCTGAAGCCAATAGGAAGCCATTAAAACTAAAGTCCAAAACTCATTACCATATTTCACCACTTGGCATACAAATCAGATAGAGTTGATCCCCCACATTCTTCCTCATGCCTCAGAGGCAATCCACCACAGTTCGGGTCTTTGATCCAACACCATCAAGACCATTCTCGATGACCCTCTACACCATCAAAAGGCCACACATCCTCTGATTCAGACTCAGAATCATACCAATCTGAGCCAGACCTGCATAATGCGTTTTCTAGCCCCATGGTTGGTGCAAACTTGGATCCATTTTCTGGCTTAGTGATTGGTAGTGGACCCATCTCCACACCCCACACCACCACCAACACCCCTGCTAGTGGCCCCAACACGGTCATGCAAACTGTCATAAGCCAATTACCACCACGCGGTCAAGTTGTCCCACCTATAACACATGGGGGCAGTGTCCCTTCCACCCACACTGTCCCACTTGGCATGCCTAAGTGTAGTGGCCCTTCCACCTACACTGCCCATCCTATCACACATGGGGGCAGTGGCCCTTCCACTCACACACTTTCATTTACCACATTTGGGGGCTATGGCCCTTCCACAACAATGCCACAAGTGCCCCCAGTTATGCAGATGCATCATGTCCCTGCAAACCCCACCACCATTGCTTCCCCATATCACATCAACGTTGGGTCAAACCTTCCTTTCATAGTATGCCTCAACCTTCCTGAATTGGCTCAGTTAACAAATGACCCTATCTGCCATCAAACATTTTGGCCTCCCATGCCAACCAAACTTCCCTCAGACATTCCCAAGTTTGAAGGAAAGGCAAGGGAGTGCCCCCAAAATCACATCATGAAGTTTCACCTATGGTGCTCATTAAATAGCATTGTAGATGATTCAATCATGCTCAGAATGTTCCAACGCACTCTCACAGGTGCTGTAACCAAGTGGTATATTGAGCTACCATAATCCAAATACCCATATTTTAACTCCTTGGCTTTCATGTTCCTGTAATATTTCCAACTCCCCGTTAGATACGGCAAAGGGGTGGATATCTTGTTATCTTGCCACCAGAATACTATGACCCACATAACCGACCACATCCATGAGAGGCAGTGACACCATAGTTTGTACAAGATTCAACTTGATGATAGGATCTTCCTGGATTGGTTCCTAAAAACTTTGCTACCACCTATAGCAAAGGACGTCGCATTCGAACATCCCCAATCCTAAGAGGAGGCCATCTTGAAAGCCCAGAAGTTTGATCTGATCTATGCACATCTTGGATACCTTTACACTATCATTCTAGATGCTCCCTATGCAGGCACCTCCTACTAAGATGCACCAGGGGCATCCCATGCAGCAGATGACATCATAGGTTCTATCTCCCACCAACATGTTGGCTGAGAAAACTAACCTAGGCCAACAACGGAAAGACAACCCATACACTCGACTTAATAAAATATTGTATATGTTTGGAGTGACTGTATTTCACAGGATCAAGGCCCTACTACTTGTGTAATGTTCTCTCAAAATAGAGAGTCTCTCGAGGTATATGTGGCAAGATTTTCTTAACCAAATCTTCTAACAAATCAAAGAAATTCAACCTAATGACTAAGTAATGCTAAAGACTATATTAAACTAAGTGTAGAAAATAACAGCTCCTAATTCTATCCTATGATGGCCTAAATGCAAGCTAGCTATCTCAGTTGAGAGCATGAATTAATGGTTTCAAAATAGGTCTTAAAGGATAAGGTGAACTATAATTCTGAACTTGTTGGGGCGCGCACCTTAACAGTCCTTAATTTTGGTAACTTCGCGGTTTTTGTGGAAGTTTGTAAGCGGAGTTGCGACTCAAAATAGTCTTAGGGGTGTCGGGGTTGAGTCAAAATCCCTCTTTTTGTAATTAACCCATGGTTTAAGTCCAAGGTTTAGGGTTCAGGTGCCCATGGTTTTGTAATAAGTGCACTTGTATAAATAAGCACTTTTGTAAAAGAGTCAGGGTAGGATTTTGATGTAAGATGATTTGATGCGAAGCTAAGGCTAGTTTTGTAAGAAAGGTTAAGTCCTAGCTATGTGCATGGAAGACCTCTGCAGCTGTGTGCGCAGAGGATTTTTGGGTGATTAAGAGGATCGGTAGCTGTGTGTGCAGATATCTGCAGCTAAGTGCGCAGCTTGAGGAATTGAAGGGATCTACAGCTGAGTGCGCAGATCAGAACTGTGGTTTTTGTAAAGAGTTGAATAAAACACAGTTCTATGGACGTAGCCCCTAAACTGGGGGTGAACCACATTATATCTTGTGTCGTGGTTATTTTTTGTTGTTTCTGTTATGTTCTTTTATGCATTGATAAGTAGAATAACTAATAATTAAGATCACTGCTAAATACTAACTTTGCCATGAATTCGTAGTTAAGGGTTAAGCAAGACACTGTTTGTTTATCTAAGTGCGAAGCTATATAAGTAATTGTCGAAAATCTATATTGTATGATCATCAATTATTAAAGGCTAAAGGTACAGTAATATCCCTCTTCTGCTTGCAGAAACCTAATTCTGTGGCACCCCATAGCTGTTTTGGGTGAGACTGCAACTTGTTCACAGGTTGTTGCCGAAAGGGCCAACACTGTGGGTCTTTTGTTGGTGCAAAGACAAAAGTATAGAATCCGGGTTTGCCCTAAGCCCAACAAATTGGTTCCGTTGCCGGTTGAACTTAGTATCTGCTCAAGAGGGGTTTACGTCGTACCTAGAGGGATATGTTTTGGAGGCCCTCCGTGAAAGAAATAGGTGATTGGATTGAAGAGACTTATCTGAAATTTGCTAAACAAGAGAACAAAGATCTGCGTCGCAGTTCAGACGACTTTTTACAAAGGTATGTTTTTTCTGATGTTTATGAAATTTTCTTTCGTAGTATCCACATAGAGTTGCACCAGTGGTTATCCAGGTTGACAGAGAGAAAGACGAACTTCCAAGAAGTGTTAGAATAATCAACCCATAGTTTACCCACTTAGACATTAATTCATTTATTTTTGTCTTATTTTCCTAGTTCATGTGTCCCACCTTGTGCAAGTTGCTAATTGCCTATCCATAGAGGTCAAACTTGCCATATCTGACTCATGTAGCACTTGGGAAAGCCTTAGGAATCAAATTTTCTTTATTCCTAGCCTCCTAAGCGCCTATCTGCTTTTTCTACTTTATTGCCTGCTTTTTCAATGTTTTAAGGCACATGGGAAAGCTATACTAGGTGAGGTGAACTTGTTTTTTGTCCTACACATCCTCCTCTCTTTTCTCCTTGCAAAAGCATGTATGAGATGCCATTCCACCACTCTTTATCTTGCCTATGCCTTTTTTCCAATTCGTGAGCTCCATGACAGATTTGGGATCCAGCTTTTACACCTATGGGGGATTTGCTTATTTTTGGTAAGCCTGCTTTATGATAGATTTGGATGCTTCCTCATGCATTCGATTTATTCATGTATTCTATTTATTCAGTAGCCTATGATATTATAGGGTTGGCTATTGTACACTTAGTTAATATAATTTTGTGTTACAACTCCATATTCAGTCTCCATTGTTAGCAATTTTGCATGATCAATTGATAATTGTTGTGGGTAAAATTAATCTACTGCTGGCCTGAATTTCTACATGGTATCAGAGCCATTGTAGGTTGTTACTCTCCTTCAAAAATTGTTTTGCAAGTTTGACATCAAGACTGGGAGCCTTCTACTGACAGCCGGGACAGATTTTCTAAAGCTATGGATTCACAGAAAACTATCTTGACTCCCTTCAACTATTTTGAATGGAAAGCAGAGATGGAGATCTTGTTGAGAGAAAAAGGCCTCTACAGGGTGACGATGGCTACAGAAGTAGAGCCCAATGATGCTGCAGAGAAGATCAAATGGCACAATCGGAGAGATGAGGCCTATGGCCTCGTATGTCTTAGTATTTCCTGAGACCTCCTTTTCCATCTCGATGGATTAACTTCAACGGATCAAGTATGGGAGAAGATTTCTGATCTTTTTGGAAAGACAGATGAGATGAGGGGACATCAGATAAAAAATGAGCTGATTTCTCTGAGTCCCAGTAGCTTTGAATCCCTGCAGCTATATTTCTCCAAGTTCAAAGCACTAGTTTTGCAGCTGAAGCAGTGTGGTATCAAAAAGAAAGATGATCAGCTCGTATTGGCCATCCTCTCAAAGCTAGGACCTGACTACTCAGTCTTTGTTTCGACCTTCTATGCCAAAAAACTCACAACTCGAACCTGGAAGATGCTAGCCTTGAATATTTCATGGAATCTCTCACACAAGAACAATACAAACTGGTGATGATGGGCACCATCAAACCATCCAAAGATCAAGCTTTGATTGCTGGAGATTCGAGGGTGGATTCAAAAAGAAAAAAGAAAGCTAAAAAGCCACCTGAGCAAAAGAGAGACAAGAAACAGTCTCCAGAGGATCAACAAGGTCCCAAGAAAAATACCCAAAAGAAGAAAAACAAAGGTGAAATGAACAAGTGCTCATACTGTTTGAAGGGAAATCACACTGAAAGCTCTTGTATGAAAAAGAAGATTGATATGCTGACCCAACTCCTGGAGAAGAATGGCATCTCCCTTCCAGAAAGCTCAAATAAGAGAGAAGGAGGATCAAGTTCAGATGACAGAGAAAGAGTTCATGCATTGGTTGCTGGAACATCAAGCTCACCAAGTTTTATCATTGATTCTGGAGCTTCAAGACACATGGTTTCGACTAAGGAGGCCTTCTCCTCACTGGACAAGTCGAAAGGACCATCTATTGTACTGGGAGATGACTCTCTCACTGAAAGTATGGGCAAAGGAAGAATAGATCTTGATCATGGTAAATTCAGCAATGTGCTATATGTCCCTGGTCTCACCTCCAACCTCCTGTCAGTGTACCAGATGACCCACACTAGGTCTCCTAAGAAGGTCATATTCTCCCCTGATGAAGTTGAGATCACAGAAATATCAAGTGTAGAGTCATTGCAAAAGGAGTTGTGAATCATGCTCAAAAGCTATACATGTTCTCACACTTCCTACCTTACTCAAACCCCTTTGCTCTTCTCATTCATGCTAATGAAGCTAGAAAGCTATGGCATGAAATATTTGGCCATCTAAATTATAAGTATCTATCTGATCTTAGTGAGAAAGAAATGGTCATAGGGCTGCCCAAGATAAAATTTTCCAAAGGAGTCTGCCAAGGTTGTATCCTAGGAAAACACCCAGAGCACAAATTTGAGAAAGCTAGTCATGAGAGAACCTCTGCACCCCTCAAGGTGATTCACAGTGATGTTGCTGGCCCATTCCCTCATATGTCCATGAGTCAGGACAAATATGCATTGACCTTTATTGATGATTTTTCCAGGTATTGTTGGGTTCACTTCATGAAACACAAGTCTGAAGTTTTTGGCCTATTCAAAGTCTTTAAGGCTTTGGTTGAAAACCAGTGTGGAAGGAAACTCAAGGTCCTTAGATCTGAAAATGGTGGTGAGTATGTCAATTCTGAGTTTATTAACTATTGTGCAGATGCAGGTATTCAGATGCAACATTCTATCCCTTACACACCACAGCAAAATGGTGTTGCTGAGAGGAAGAACAGATCACTGAAGGAGATGGAAACATGCATGATGGAGGCCAAAACTTTGCCACCAAAGTACTGGGCTGAAGCTATCAACTGTGCAGCCTATATCCAGAATAGGGTGCCTCACAAACAGCTTGATGGCATGACTCCCTTCAAAGCATGGAGTGGGCACAAGCCAGATGTGACCCATTTCCGGATTTTTGGCTCAAAGGCTTGGGCTAGAATCCCAACAGAGAAGAGGAAGGCTTTGCAGCCCCAAAGCCAAGAGTGTCTTTTTGTGGGATACTCTAAAGATTAAAAATGGTACAAGTTGATAAACTTGAGCACAAACAAAGCCTTCATTCAAAGGTGTGTTCAGTTTGAAGAAGAACCCCTTGCAGCAGTGGAAGTTGGTGAATCCTCTTCACCACCTGAACCTCAAGAAGTAAGTAAAGAGTTTGTTGAACATGCTGATTCTGATTTTTCTAATGGATATTAGTTTATTGCAGACCCGAACAGCCCCACAAGGCCTAAATGGGCAGCCAAGACACTACATGCAGCAGGAGAGCTAGCTGGGGATCCCAATGACCCAAGGAGGACTAGATCTCAATTTGAGAGTGGTCTGTGCATGAAGGATCCTATGTTTGCTGAAAAATGCTATTTGATGGTGGATTCTGATCCTCAAACATATGAAGAAGCAGCAGGAGATCCAAGATGGCAAGCTTCCATGAAGGAGGAGTTCAGCTCACTCCAGAAGAGCAACACATGGGAGCTAGTGGATCTTCCTTCAGGAAGAAAGTTAGTCCAGTGTAAGTGGGTCTATAAGACCAAGTTTGCTGCTGATGGTTCACCATTGAAGTACAAGGCTATATTGGTAGCTAAATGCTACTCACAGGTTCATGGCATCGATTACAATGAGACCTTTTCCCCAGTGGCAAAGATGGATTCCATCAAGCTAGCTCTAGCCATTGCAGCCTCAAGGCAATGGAGGTACATCACATGGATGTAAAGTGTGCCTTCCTGAATGGAGATCTCACTGAGGAGATATATATGCAGCAGCCTCAAGGTTTTTCTACTAACCCTTCTCTTGTGTGCAGGTTGAGAAAGTCATTGTATGGGCTAAAGCAAGCCCCCAGGGCTTGGTATGCCAAGATAGATAGCTTCTTGCTATCTCTGAATTTTGTTCGGTGCAAATCAGATCCAAATGTATATTTGAAGTCTGTTAATGGTTCATTAATGATCATTTTGTTATATGTTGATGACCTCCTCATTACAGGAAGCTCACAGGCTGAGATTGCTTCCTTAAAAGGAGCTATGAACCAAGCCTTCTCCATGACAGATTTGGGGCTCTTAAGTCAATTTCTGGGGCTTGAGATTACTCAAACCAAAGCTGGAATAAAGGTGCACCAGTCCAAGTATGCCTTGTATTTTCTAATCAAATTCAGAATGCAAGACTGCAAAGCAAGCAAAACTCCCTTCCTTTCAGGAGTGAAGCTGGAGGAAGATGATTCTCCACCGATGGTAAACAATACACTATATAGGAAATTGATTGGATGTTTATTGTATCTGACACATAATCGACATGATATTTGTTATGTAGTAAGTGTGGCTTCTAGATTCATGGATCAACCTCATGAGATCCATTGGAAAGTAGCCAAAAGGATCCTTAACTTTGTTCAGGGAACAAGGACACATGGGATCCTCTATAAGGAAAAATCTGATCTTGATTTGATTAGATTTACTGATAGTGATTGGGCAGGTGATAGCATAGATAGAAAGTCCACTTTAGGATATGTGTTCATGCTTGTAGAAGGGCCAATCAGCTGGTCAAGTAAGAAATAGAGTGCCATTGCACTCTCATCTACAGAAGCTGAGTATAGAGGAGTTGTTAATGCAGCAACTCAGTGTTTATGGTTGCAGGGTTTACTTGGAGAGTGTGGTTTCGAACCTGAGTACTCAACTACCATGTACTGTGATAACTAGAGTACCATTCAAATCTACAAAGATCCAGTTCAGAAGCAGAGAACCAGACACATTGAGATTCACATGCACTACATCAAAGAGCTTGTGCATGATGGCACCATTCACCTACTCTTCTGTTCATCTTCAGAACAAGTAGCTAATATCTTCACCAAAGCATTTTGTGAGAAGAGCTTTAGAAATCTCAAATCACTGATGGGGATTGCTGATCATGCTGTAAAGGCATGAGTGGAGACAAGATTCTACAATTTTGTTTTACAGTCCATGTTTAAGGGAGGATTTTCCCAAGTTGGTTTTGCCTCTTTCCTTAGTTGTATGGACTTGCAGTATGTAAAAGGGTGACTAATCCTTATTTCTAGGCCCTATATTTTTTGATTTATTACTCATAAAGTTAGTCTTAAGGGGGGGTTTTAGAATAATCAACCCATAGTTTACCCACTTAGACATTAATTCATTTATTTTTTTCTTATTTGCCTAGTTCATGTGTCCCACCTTGTGCGAGTTGCTAATTGCCTATCCATAGAGGTCAAACTTGCCATATCTGACTCATGTAGTGCTTGGGAAAGCCTTAGGAATCAAATCTTCTTTATTCCTAGCCTCCTAGGTGCCTATCTTCTTTTTCTGCTTTATTTCCTGCTTTTTCAGTGTTTTAAGGCACATGGGAAAGCTAGACTAGGTGAGGTGAACTTGTTTTTTGTCCTACACATCCTCCTCTCTTTTCTCCATGAAAAAGAATGTATGAGCTTCCATTCCACCACTCTTTAGCTTGCCTATGCCTTTTTTCCAATTTGTGAGCTCCATGATAGATTTGGGATCCAACTTTTACACCTATGGGGGATTTGCTTATTTTTGGTAAGCCTGCTTTATGCTAGATTTGGATGCTTCCTCATGCATTTGATTTCTTCATGCATTCTATTTATTCAACAGCCTATGATATTACAAGGTTGGATATTGTACACTCAGTTAATATAATTTTGTGTTACAGCTCCATATTCAGTCTCCATTAGTAGCAATTTTGCATGATCAATTGATAATTGTTGTGGGTAAAATTAATCTACTGTTGGCCTGAATTTATACAAGAAGGCAAGTTTCCTGATTGGACCCCTACAAGAATTAATATATTGAAAAGGGTGAACAACGAGATATCTTGAGCTGTTGATTTTTGGACAATGCAAACCCTTGAAGCATTTGTGACGGAGTTCGCCATCGACACAAGTACTTCCTTCAGCGAAGCCGAATGACAGTTTTTCAAAGGACCAAGGGGTAAGTAATTGAATTCATTTAATTTGAAAATTAAAATGTTATTGGCTGAAAAAGGTATATTGCTCATTGAATCAGATTGTTAGATTTAGTAGTACTAACTTATGTTTGGAAGTGAAAGTGAATTCAACAAGAAAAGTGGTTTGTTGCGAAGTGGTAAAAGATACAAGAGGAATTTTGGATCTTATACCCTAGGTCAGAATACCAAGTATACCCCTGTAAGTTCAGTAGACCCGATGCCTGATGAAACCCCTTCTGTTGGAAACCCTTCGGTAACCCCGCAGCGAAGACCTGTTATCCCTGGAACCCATTGCAGTCTGAAAGTAACCCTAGCCCAAGTATTCCTGTCGTAGGTCAGTCTACCCCAGTAAGTTCCCCCCCGCCTACTACAAATCCCCCTCCATCCCCCCCTAGATCCTTGATGGCCCATTTGAATGATGACATTAAGCTCCCAGTTTTTAAAGGAACTGGATCAAAGGATACAGAACAATTTTGGTATTTATGTGAAATCGTGTGGACTGCTAAGAACATTATGGATCAAGATACAAGAAGAGTGCAACTGGTTACTTCTTTTAGAGACTGCACTTTGACCTAGTTCATGAAGTTTTCCATCACTCATAACCATGTCTTGGCTGATATAAAAGCATCAATGATAAAGGAATTTAAGAAGCCTAAATCAGAGTTGCAGTGTATCACTAAACTAAAGGAAATTCAGCAGAGGCGAGGAGAATCAGTGTGGGACTTTGATCAGCGGTTCAAAGTTCTGCTAGATCAAGTCAGTGTCACTATTGGACCAGCACAGCATAAGGAATGGTTCATCCCAGCTTTGTTACTGCATATCAGGACTCCACTCATGCAATAGAAGGTTGTTGATCAGCAGGAGGCTTTGGAAATCACTATGAATCTTGAAACAGCCCCTGTCGAAGATAATTCTGGTATCACTCAAATACAAGTGCAGTTGGTAGCGATGGATCTAGAGCTTTGCGATATGAAAAAAGGGAAAGCTAGTCGCGAAGAGGTTTGGTGTACACGATGTTGGACAGAGGGTCACGACAAGGAACAGTGCCCTGCGGTAAGAAATTACTTGAATTCTGGTGCACCAAATCCGTTCAACCCTAGTGTTCTATATTGTGAGATCTGTAGGACAACTGGCCAGCATCGACCTGAAGATTCCTATCTCTTGTAGAGGTATGTGCAAGTCCCTAAGAACCCTTATTGCAAGTTCTGTAAGTTAGTGGGACACAACGAAGATGAGTGTCACAGCTTTGACCTCATGAGAGAATGAACTTATGATGCTTATCGGGTACAAAATGATGGACAAGGAAATGATGGATATGGTTACCATGGTAGTACATCAGGTCATAGAAATTTTGGAGGTCATGGTCGTGGTGCTTTGGCTGGCAGAGGAAGAGGCCAGGTTGTGTGCTATAACTATAACCGGGCAGGACATCTAGCTAGAGACTGTTGGAACCCAACTACGACATGTTGATATTGCAGATCTGTCGACCATGTGATTGAGCAATGCCTGCAGCTGATAGCAAAGATTCAAGAAATAAATAGTTCCCCTACTCAGAATATTCAGCTGATTGATGTGGAGCAACGACCTATCCCAGCCATTAATGTTGTTACCAGGAGTGGAGCTATGACGGAAGTACAGAACAAGGAGAAACATCCTGTCGAGGCTTGGGTTCATAAGGCCCAAGAAAAAATCCCAGCATTTGATGTCGAAAGAGAAAAAGAGACATTTATGGAAGCCATGAGAGACTTTGCTGACCCCAGCACATCAGTAGCACCTGTGCAAAAACCTCAGCAGCAGTCGCAGCCGCAAGAAGCTTCGACGAATAAAGTAAGTACATTGTCCTCCTTTTTACAGAGTTGTATTAAGCTCTTAATAAATCATAATGCTTTAAATGAGTTGCAGAAAGTTATTGCTTCTTGCGAACCTCAGTGAAGTTCTAGTAAGGAAAAACCTATTCATAGAGTTAGAAGAACTGGAAGGGAAATGAGATTGAATTCTTAGATAGGAGAGTATGACATGACTGATGTCATCTTGGACCTAGGATTAGAATTAAATGTCTTAACTAAGAAGACATGGGAACAAATGGGAAAACCTACTCTGGAATGGTCCCCTATACAGTTGATATTAGCCAATCAGCAGAAGATTGTGCCCCTAGGAAGACTCTCTAGTGTATCAATAGATATTGATGGAGTCAGTACTTTAGCAAAATTTGAAGTCATTGAGATAATTGATGATAGTAACCCCTACCCAGCTTTGCTAGGAATTGAGTGGGCAATAGACAATGCTGCAGTCATTAATTTTAAGAAGAGACAGATGACTTTCGAAGGGAAAGGTTTGAGAGTCATAGTACCACTGGACCTTTCTCAAGGAGAAAGGTACACAAAACCACTCAAAGATGAAGATCAGGATGTTTTGGACCATATCTACAACATCACAGCTAAGGAAGAAGATTATGTTGATCCTACTGCCAAAGGTATCATGGATTGGCATTGTGACAGCTCCTGCATGACAGATTCAGATGACGGTCTAGAGAATTGGCAGAATAGACTTTATGAACTACATGGACATCGATGTGCAAGAATTACCAAGTCTCTCAGATGGCTTGGTTCACAGACAAGAGACTTGCCTACCTTCGATGGCTTGACAGACCCAACATATTTTATTATACAGTTCTCAGAGCAGGTACCAAATACACATAAAATGGAGAGTCTCGATTCAGCATTCAAAGCCACAGCTACCAGATGGTGGAATGGTCATAAAAAGTACATTAATAGTTGGGAAGCGTGCCATAACTCCCTTTTCCTAAGATTCAGGGATCAACCTCAGGAGGTACGAAGCAGGTTTAATGGTAAGACTAGTCCTCAGGGACATTTGGAGCAATGCTACGAAGCATGGAAGCATGTACCTCATGAAGAATGGGTACATAGGTTTGTCCACAGCCTGAAACCTATAGCAAAAAACTGGTATGCGGAGGTCGAGCTTCACCATGGTACTATAAGTTGGGATAGTCTTATTGATAGTTTTGTGTTGACATTTTCTATTAATGAAGTTTGTCCTACTTTGGACACAGCTGTTAGGTTGATCCATACTAAAGTGTTTGATGATCAAGAAATAGCAGAATACCAACCTGATTGGAAGGAACAAGAAGCTAATGCAGTAGAATTTTATAAGCTCGCAATTGAAGAGGATGATGATCCACACAACATTAACATTCCTGAGTCAGAAGGACACTGCGAAGTACATGGACCAGCAGTTGAAGCACCTGAAGTGACTTAGCCTTTGAAGACGTAGACAATAAACATGGGATTAGAAGGAAACCCTAAGTATGCTACCATTGGAGATTATTGGGATGAATAAATGGTGAGCAAAGTGACCCAACTTCTCCATGAGTATCAGGACCTATTTCTAACAAAGTTCTCAGAAATAAAAGGAATCATTGAGGCAGTGGAAGAGATTCTGTCGAGGGTTGAAGTTCAAAGCCATGTCGAAGATGGTATCAGGAAGTGTCGAATGTCCCCATTATGGCGTAGCCAGAGTTACTTCTTGTGCCAAAGAAGGAAAGATCTGTTGGAGCTTAAAATATGACCATTGGAGGAAACCAAATTTGGCGGTGCCGGTACGTTCCCTGTATTAACTACCTGTATTAACCAGATCTTGACAAGCCTACCGCCATTTGGACAATATCTTTGTCATATTTGGTGTCTTCAATGCACAGTTATGACAGATTTCGTTGATGGATTCTATAAGAAGACACCCACACCCATAAAGTTCACATTACACAGAGTCTTGAGTTTTACAATTGAGCCCATGATAGTTGATTGCGAGCTTCAGGAATTAGTAAGAGAATTTGAACAGGGGGGTCTGCCAAACCTTTTCATCCATCCACCTGTGCCTGCACCCTATGAAGAGACTCCCCCAACACCACCTCAACCAATCCATACACGATCTACCAAGAAGACGTTTAAACCAGAAGTATGCTCTAAGTGGAACAAAGACAGACATAAGCAATCAGGGAAAACATCAGAGGATCCCAAGATGAATCCATCTGGTTCAGCAGAGATCCCCTCTAACGGGGATGAGAACATTGCATCACAGCGTCCACCTTATCTTCAGCCTATTATACCAGGAGTTCAACCAGCACAGTGGAATGCTAAGTTCACTCTACGCACACCTTCACTGCCACAAGGTGTGCAGTTGGTCAGAACCATGACAGGGAAAATAGACTGACTTAAGTATGCAGACCATGATACGAATGATCATGGAAAATTTCCATAGTTCGACCCGGGAACATACTTGCACTTCATCAAATATCTGGAGACTAAAGTGACATTACTAGAAGTGAAACAGTGGGCTACTGGCTTAGATAAATCTTGTTTGTTGAAGATGCTCGATGTTCCCCACTTTGGTCGCAGCACACAGGTGACCATAGTGGTCAAGCAGCTCTTGGCATTAGTACATGATGGGTACCTATGGATAGGAGACAAAAGAATTCCTATCAATGGCGAGCTTATTCATAGGATCACATGCTTACCAAGGGAAGGTCCTGATCCGGGGATAGAATTTCCCTCAAAACACAAAGATACAAAGCTGGCACAAAGCATGAAGGACAGCTTCGGCCTAACGAAAGGGAAGCGAGGGTATCAAACCTCGACAGTTCAGCACCAAAACATTCGCTTCGAAGCTGAACTCTTAGCCTGCAAAGTGATGAGAAAGTGTAGACCATATGAAGTGCCTGCCCCAATTGTCAGTATTGCTGCGAACAGTGCCGAAGGCTACAGTTACAACTAGGTAGCGTACATTGTGAAGGAATTCCTTGAATATGCCTGCGACGCGTAGGAGAAAGGTAGACCTTTTCACTACTCTTGGTTGATATTCCTTATCGCACTAGTAGGATGGAAAGAACCTACCGAGGCACAGTTTATTGATGTGCCTCCGAACATGCCTAGTGCAGCGAGGTACACATCTCTCTGGGTGTCACAGGACAAAGCATCCCAGTGGATGATGAACTATGTGTTTTCCTTTTATATGATGAGTATCTCATATGAGATCGTAAAAACCCCGTGGCTCAGTAATGAGCTATTCTTTCAATATGATGGAGTGGCCAACTTCAGGGCCGACATGCACAATGTCTTCATCCAGGCCTGCGCAGATAAGAAGAAGGCATGCTAGAATTTTCCATATGTGGTGACAAAAGAAGACATCGTCGCAGTAGTTCAGCAGTGGCCAGCTGAATGGTTGAAGGACACAGGAACAAAGCCCAACAGTCCAATCCCCCCGGTCACCAATGTGGGTGCTGGCCCTAGTCAGACACAGTAGAATGACCCTCTCAAGGAAAGTGAAGAACAGAGTGCATCGCAGCAAAGTGAAGGCGACCAGGGTGGAGATGACGGAGATGAAGCGAAACCAGAGGATTCAGTCAAAACAGTCTCAGACCCTAATCGACCGAATAAGTGCAAGTCGCCAGAAGCAGAGGAAGTGACCAAACCTCAGTTTCGAAAGAAAATGAAGGCATCAAAAGACAAGAATATCTACAAAGAAACCACCCTGACCACTGAGGATCTTGATAAGGCTCTGACGAAATCCATAGAAGTTCTCACCAAGAAATGGTCAGAGTTTGCAGCTACGAACCTTGATGCACTCACTGGCGTAGCTCAGGGAATTTCAGAGCTGAAGGACTTAGCAGAAAAATCAGCAACTGGTGCTGCAGCAAGCAGCACCCCAGTAAGTGCATGGCCAGACACAAGACAATGGCTAGTTAGAGAAAATAGGGGAAAAGTGTCAAGTGCAACACTCATAATAACTGACGTAGCATCTCGCTCGGAGATGAGCATGATAGTTGGAATTGATTACACCAAGATGTCCATGACAGAGTTGCATCTCTGCCAATTAGTGATCATGAAGGAGATCCAAGCACAGGACAACTACTCACAGATACAATTGGAAAATACCATGAAGTGGAGTGAGAGCCTCAAAGCACAGTTGAAGGAAGTAGAGAAGAGGAAAAGCAACGCAGAACGTAAGCAGGTCACATTGGCATGAGTATTGGATGAGGCATGTCAAAGTATTCCTGATTTCGACATACAGGCTGGGGAAGAGTCGGAGCAAATAATTGCCAAGCTGAAAGACTACACATAACAGACTCGCAGTGAAATAGAGAAGCTCAAAGCAGAACATGAAGCTCAAATTGCGGAGCTTCAACTACGCATCATCCCGGAGAGCCCACTAGATCTCAAGGAGCAGTGTCACAGAGACATTCAGGCTTCAACAACGAAGATCTCTGATCTTATAGGAAGTGCAGCCAAGCTACTAGAGGAAAGCATCGATGCCTGGACAACACTGCAGGAAAATCCAAAAGTACAAAAGCTGTAGGAAACCATCAAATAGTGATAGGCAGAGTTGGACGTAGTGAAAGTGGAAATTAAGACCCTTCCTCCTATGTAGAAAATGCTCAAGGTAAAGTAAAGCAAGGAACTCCAACAGGATATTGAGTCGTACAGAACAAAAGCAACACTGCTAGAAGATTCTATGCAGCCCCTTATCAATGAGGCCTTGGAGTTGAGTATTGCTGTGGACAGCCAGCTCAAAGTCCTAAAGGAGTATGATGCTTTTGCATAAGAAAAGGCTAGAGAAGCATCAACGACAGCATTGAAGGAGCTAGTGGAGAAGGAGAAAGCAGCCGACAATATCATGTGTGGCCTCAACAAGCGGTTCACTATCTTCGCCAACAAATTTCTCCCACCAGACAAGCAGCTGAGTGTCCCGGGACGGGACATTGGTGAGTCTTAGGGGCCTGTTTGGGCGCGCACCTTAACAGTCCTTAATTTTGGTAACTCCATGGTTTTTGTGGAAGTTTGTAAGCATATTTGTGACTCAAAATAGTCTTAGGGGTATCGAGGTTGAGTCAAAAGCCCTCTTTTTGTAATTAACCCATGGTTTAAGTCCAAGGTTTAGGGTTCGGGGTGCCCATGGTTTAAGCCCATGGTTTTGTAATAAGTGCACTTGTAAAAATAAGCACTTTTGTAAAAGAGTCAGGGTAGGATTTTGATGTAAGATGATTTGATGCGAAGCTAGGGCTAGTTTTGTAAGAAAGGTTAAGTCCCAGCTATGTGCTTGGATGACCTCTGCAGCTGTGTCCGCAGAGGGTTTTTGGGTGATTAAGAGGATTTGCAGCTGTGTGCACAGATATCTGCAGCTAAGTGCACAGCTTGAGGAATTGAAGGGATCTGCAGCTGAGTGCGTAGATCATAACTATGGTTTTTGTAAATAGTTGAATAAAACAAAGTTCTATGGACGTAGCCCCTAAACTGGGGTGAACCACATTATATCTTATGTCGTGGTTCTTTTGTGTTGTTTCTGTTATGTTCTTTTATGCATTGATAAGTAGAATAACTGATAATTAAGATCACTGCTAAATACTAACTTCACCGTGAATTCCCAGTTAAGGGTTAAGCAAGACACTGTTTGTTTATCTAAGTGCGAAGCTATATAAGTAATTTTTAGAAATCTATATTGTATGATCATTAATTGTTAAAGGCTAAGGGTACAGTAATATCCCTCTTCTGCTTGCAGAAACCTGATTCTGCGGCACCCCATAGCTGTTTCAGGTGAGACTACAACCTGTTTGTAGGTTATTGCCGAAAGGGCCAAGACTGTGGGTCTTTTGTTGGTGCGAAGACAAAAGTATAGAACCCGAGTCTTCCCTAATCCCAACAGAACTGTTAGAAAAGTCTACAGTAAATAGCACTAAATCTGAATTACCTCAGTATAAAATAACATTTCATTACAAGATAATTTGAATAGAAATTAAACCTATTAACAAATAAAACTAACATAGTCCTGAAACATAACAGATACAATCATATACTAACATGAATATAGAACAAGGTCAGCTTACAAGTTAATAAATCATGTAACATAGTTTCATAATGAATTGAAAATGTGAAGAAACTCACTCACTTTCAACATAATAACAAATCATTCACATTTCAAGACAATGTAATCATTCGAGATCCATGAAAGAATATTCCACATATAATATGGCGATATATATATATATATATATATATATATATATGAAAGTGAAATTTAACAAAGGAGAACCATCATTAGCATAGTATAAAACAACTTAAAGACTTAGCTAAGGTCTTCACTTTTTTGTAGCATCAAGTAATCTTTAGAAAAAGTTCAAAAAACACCAACACAACAGAATATAATATGAAACTGTGAAATATCACTTCTCCATTAGTCTCAAGAATCGAATCCTTTACTCATGTTTGAAACTTGTTTATAAAGGGAGCTAAAACAACAACTAATTAACTAATCCCCCTATTTCTATGGTAGTACATGGATTTTATCTGAATATAGGACAAAGAAAAGACCAGAATCATAGGAATGTCATTGTGTAACCACCAGGAGGGAATAACGTGCCAAAAAATTAACTTACTAGAGAAATCTAGTGTCATTATTCCCAAAACCTGTCATCACTATATTTGGTAATCCACACTGATGATGCTCAAAAATAGGAGTGTAGAAATAGTAGAATAGCAATCAATCGCATTTCCGAATCGAACTCTAATGAGTAAACTCCAAGTAGTCAAAAACCATAAATACAGCATAGCATCTAGCTTCATCTCACCAACTCATTAATACCTGTAAATTTTAAACAGAATCTGTTAGCAAAGTGCAATGGACAATCATATAGAAATGAATATGATGTCTGCAGAATTTTAATTCTGCAGATATCCTCATTAAATAATCAAACTTTGCACCAAGAACCAAAACTGACAGAAATCAAGATATTACTAACCTGTGGAGGCTAATTCAAAATTGTCTGCAAGCATAATCAAAGACTTAAAACATAAGACAAAAAATTGGAATTCATTGCAGAAAACAAAAATGTCAGATTTTAAGCGCTGATTCGACAGATAGTTGAATTGGCACATTTCTTCTTGCCTCATCTAGTTTGGCTTTGAATCTAATAGCTCTGATTTTAGCAATCTTAAATGTTTGATCAACCTTTGATTTCTTAACAGAATCTTTTTAACTTGATCTTTATATTTCAGCTTCTTCTCCCTCAAAAAATTCCACTTCTCAATCCAAGAGATTAAATCAGTTTTCAGACCTACGATTTCATCCATAGCAAATGTCTTGATAACCTGAGCCTCCTTTAAGTCAGTTTCTAGAGATGAAATGACTTAAGCACAGGGGTTTTGATTGGTTTGTTCCTTCGATCCTTCATTTGACCCTCCTCTGTCTTCCTCAACTATGTAGGGCTTCTGATCAGTTTCTTGATCCACATCACATTCATGATGTACTTGTTGAACATCAACAACATTATCCCCAGAGACAGACACATATTTTAGATCCAGGAAAGTTGGACCAATTGGAGCTGGATTAGGATGAGGTTTTGAGGAATCTCTTACTTCAATACCAGGAACATCCCCAATACTCAAGTCTCTTCTGGTGAACAAGGAAACTATCATACTACGATTAGTCCTACGAATAACTTGATTACTCAGCACTCTGCTAATTTGGTCTTCAGTCGGTTTCTAACTAATGTTAGCCTATGAATGAGGAATATTCTTATTTTGACAGGATATTGTGATCACTGGTCTTCTCACTCGAAGCTGAGAATTATCGACAGGCATTTCATGGTTTTTTTCAGACTTGACTTTAACATCACTAATACTTAGGGTTCGGCTAGGTTCAGACACTTCATTTTCTAGATTACCTTGAGAACCAGACTCTTCTAACTCAGGTTTGATTTCTTCAGTTTTGATATGTCTACATCTAGTTCTAGGCCTCCATCTGGGCCATTCTTCATTCTCACCAAACCCATTACGTATGAGGAATGATTCCCAATTATCCCCTAATTCTCCTAGCTAGTAGGACATGAGAATTGTAATCAATCCATGATGAAACAGACTCCTCTCCTTATCCCCTACATTAATTTGATAGGTGCAATCCATCTTATACAGACTATTCAAGAAATAGTATGGCATGTTAACAATATATCCCTTAAAAATAACTAATAGTCGGAGGTGATAAAATTGGGTTTGGGAAAGTCGACCTTCATAGGTGACGTACCTGATGATAAGCTTGAGCAGAGAACGCCATTTATTCATAAGCAGTCAATAAGGGAAACCGGATTTATACTTCATTTGTCGGTGAGCTGGAGTTAGGAACTCCTTCCAATCATCATTTTTTACATGCTTACCCTTATACCAACATTCACCTATCTATGGTAAACCAATGGCCTGAGAAACAAACTCTTCTGTCAGCCTCAATTCAATATCCCCAACCTGTGCTTTAATCCCATCAAATGTTGCTACAAATGCCTTGGGAACTACCAATTTGAACCTGGATAACTTCTGCAAAAACCCTAGCCATCCAACCCTAAGCACTACCTCACGGCATTCAAGGGAAGCGTCCAAATACTCATCTCCTATGAGTTCAAATCTTGACACAGGGGCCATGGTAGCAATTATGTAAACTTTTAGGGTTTTCAAAATACAGACTGAAACACTCCAAACTTCCCTATTTCACCAAAGAACCTTGAATTTTCCTATAGAGTCATCATACTTGCAAGTTGACAGGTTAAAGGGACTTGAAGAACACTTACCACACCATAATGATTTGCAGAAAAATTGAGTGAGCGACGACTTAAGTGTGATATTTGCATGATGGCAAATTGACAGATGGAAAGCATTTAGGTTACATGGATGTCAAAACCCCAATTTCAATCATAGCATCAACACTTATTGACATTATTCATAATGATGTGATAGCCTATAAAACTCATCGTTCAAAGTATAGTTTAATGGTTACAATTCCATAATCCTTCATCATCGAATATCAATAACAACAAGGTTACTAAACCATAAGGTAATTTATGTAATTAGAATTATGGTCGATATTATAATGATAAGGAAACAATTGATAATGTAACCAAACCCATCTCAAAACTCTAAAATTCATCTTAGCTCCTTATGATAGAATTTAATACTGACTCATTTCAAAAATACAACATTCGTAATGAGGATAAGTGTATAATAATGTGAAACTTTATGAAAATTATATTAAATACACTGTTATCCCTATGATTAACATCATGAAATAAATATTTTTAGAAGTGAAAAATCTTGTTAGATCTCCTATATAAATTGAACAGGAACAATTATCATACCATGTAGTTGTTAACCCAAAAATCCCCCACACAGCTCTCAATGGCCTACACCACCCAAGGACACCACCTCCCAACACTCATTTCACTCCATAAGACCTTCCACGACCTTCCATTTGAACCCCACACCTCCAAAAGAGCCCAAGGATGAAGAAAAGGGCTAAAAACCCTAAAAAAGAGCCCAAAATAGACCCCCAGGAGCTAAAGCCCTCAAAAAGGGGCTAAAACCCTGAAAGGGGATAAAGTTAGGGCGGAAGGGGCTAAAGGCCCAAAAAAGGGGCTAAAGCCTTGACCAAGGGCTTAAAACACTAAAACCCCTTGGAAAAACCAATAAGGAGGGTGGGGGGTCTCTCTCAAAACACTCCTTATTTGCATATTGTTATGCTACCCATGGATGCTTTGAGACCTCTTGCTCTCAAACCACCCACTCTCCCTCTCCTCCATCTCCATTTCTCCAAGCCATTGCTCCCCAACCAAGAGAGAGGTGCTCCCATGAGCTAGGGCATGGTGTCCCATTTATACCCAAGTGAGGTATAGCTTCTTTCATGCATGTTTATTTACTTGTTTTGTTTTCTAACCAATATTTCTAGTTGTAGGTTTACCATTAACATCATTTGCAGGTTGTCTTCATAATAGTATAGGTTTATTTTGCAAGTTTTGGAGGTGGAACACTAACCCACTATTTGCATAGGGGTTCACAAGGGCTACATCTCCATATTTATTTATGTTATTTGCTCTTATATGTAGTTTACAATAGCTTCCATTTACTTGTTCTAGTGTAGCTTAGCTTAGTTTCAATTCGCAGCTTTGTTTCAATCATTTTTACTTTTTTTTTATACTGTTTTCTAAGGGTAGGAACCTACCCTTGTGCCCTGTAGGCACAATGGAACCATTATTACCCCTGTAGTGAGGATAAATTCTCACTACATCTTTGGTGACTCCATTGGGTCGATCCCACAGGATCCCTGGGCAAAAATTTCAAGTATTTCAAGTTTTTCAGTTTTTACCCTAGTTTTCAAAAATGTTCTATTAGATCTATTTAAATATGCTTTATTTATTGTTTTTTGTCAATGCTGAAGCCTTTCCTAGGATGAGCTGAGTCAGACTGACCTAGTACCAGTTACTGTCGGCAAGATCTGACCCTGCAACACCAAAAACACCCCTCTCCAGAGTAGGTCATTATTATTGGGGGAAAAGGTGAGGGAAGGCACACTTAATTGGCAGACAGGCATGCCCAAGGCACACTTAATCCTCATATAGGCGCGACTTCATCCCAGGAGCTCAATTTGCAGCTGTTTTGGCATTTTGTGTGACCCCTTTGCTCATTTCTAGAAAAATATCGCGGCCCCCTCACGGGATTTGGTCAGAAATGTGCGGCCTGTCACACAGAAGTTGTTTTTCAATTTAATTAGCAGTAATTTTTAGTTTTATAGGATTGTTAGTGCAACCTATCCACCTATGTCCACCATTACGGGTCTCTTTTTATTCCAGTTTTCAATTTTTGCAAAAATGAACAATGTGTATATGCTAATCCAATCACTAAGGCTTAATAAAATCAACTAGTCTAACTAAAAATAACACAAAATTAACCATCTTGTTGCCCCCTTCCTCCTCTACCCAGTCATCACCGTTCGGGGTATTCTGGGATATGGCGAAGGGACAACTCATATAGATCTAGGCACTCCATGGCATTTTTCCTAAACCACTAAAACCACATGACCTGGAAGGTACGATGGGTAGAGGAGGAGGGATTCTCATGGCGCTAAGCATCCTCCCTACTTGACCAACCTAGCACTGGGGAGGTGACTTGAGGATCTACAAATGGGCTTAGTCCCATTGTGTTGAGAGCCCAACACCTTCTCTTGGTTGAAGGAGAATACCACTGAGAGGTAGACATTTTGTTAGGCCAACAATTTAGGGTTAATCACTACATTTTCTCACAAATTTATATTCATGTTTGCATACAAAACCATGATGTGAGCTCTACCATGAATTCATAAACCATATTGCAACCCAAATAACAGAACAAGCAAGCAAACCAACACACCATACCACATAATTAACCCAACTCAGTTCATGACACTGAGTGAACCTTAAAAGTTACCCAATTTACACTAAGTTCAATCAATTCTGTAGTCTTTGAGGACATAAGTCCTTGACTGCTACAACTATGGGAAGTACTTGGGCTTTTCCCAGAAACTCATTGTGAGAAGTACCACAGGAACCCCAAAGTAGCTGTTCATTGAGAGGAATTGCCAAGCAAAATGGGAAACGACCCCTTTCGATTGAGTAGAGTTACCCATGAGGAACAAGCCAAGCGCTGTCTTCTGGTAGTCTTGGTGGCTGAGAGACCACCTTCAGCTAGTAGGAATCCATTGAAACCGGGGTCCAAATTTCATACCCACCAGTTTCATACACACAAGCAAACAAAATTGATCCTCCACGATCTTCCTCATGCCTAAGAGGCGAACCACCACCATTTGGAACACTCAGTTGGCATCGTCGTAGATGTTCTTAGCGATCTCCCACACCATCAGAGGGCCACAGAGCCTTTTATTCTGATTCATACCCATATCAATCTAAACCAGACCTCCACACTGCACCATCTATCCCCATGGCTACTGCAAACCTGGATCCATTTTCCAGTCTAACCTTAGCAAGTGGACCCATGTCCACATCACAACCAGTCACCCACAACATGGCAAGCAGTCCAAGCATAGTCATGTAGACCGTCATTAGTCAATTACCACCACCCATAGCGACTAGCCAAGCTGGTCCAGTGGCCACACATGGGGGCAGTGGCCCCTCCACACAGAGGGGCAGTGCACCAACCACCCACACTGCCCCTACCGCCATGCAGGGGGGAAATGCCCCTGCCACCCATACCATCCCACCCACAACACTTGGGGGCATTGGCCCATCCACCATGGTACCACCACAAGCACTCCCAGCCATGCAAATGAATTATGCACCTGCAAACCCCACTCCCATTACAGCCCCATCCCACATCAACCTAGGGTCAAATATGCCATTCATGGCTCATTTGAACTTGCCTGACTTGGATATATTAACAAATGACCCCATTCATAACCAATATTTTTGACCACCCATGCCAAATAAGTTGCCTTCAGACATCCCAAAGTTTGAAGGAAAAGCCATGGAATGTCCCCAAAATCATATAATGACATTCCATCTATGGTTCTCATCCAATAGCATCATAGAAGACTCCATCAGACTAAGGTTGTTCCAATGCACCCTTACAAGTGCCGTAGCCAAATGGTACATTGAGCTGCCACAAGCCAAGTACCCTAACTTCAACTCCCTAGCCTTCATGTTCTTGCAGTATTTCCAACTCCCTATCAGATATGACGAAGGGGTGGAGATCCTACTATCCTGTCACCAAAACACCACCACTCACATCACTGATCATATCCATGAGTGGCGGTGGCACCGTAGTTTGTGCAAGATCCAACTTGATGACAGGGTCTTCTTGGATTGGTTCCTCAAGACTTTGCTCCCACCCATCGCAAAGGATGTCACATCTGAATGTTCCCAGTCTGAAGAAGAGGCCATACTGAAGACCCAACAATTTGACCTCATCTACGCCCAGTCGGGATACTTCTATACCATCATCCTAGACGCTCCCCATACCTCCTACCACGACGCACCGGGGGCATCCCATGTAGCGGATGGCATTATAGGGTTAGTCTCTCAACAACCACCACCTCGACCACCACCACCTACCATTGCACCACAACCAAGCAACACTGTTAATTTTACTTACCAAAACCAAGCTCCAGACTATGCTAGAATGATGTCTCAGTCCAGAGTGACAACTTCCTATGCACAACCTATGCCACCGCAGCAAGCTCAAGCTATGGCTTGGCCAGCACAGCAGTATGTGTGGAAAATGCCCACATTTGTGGCATTGTCACCACCACAAATCTACTATGCACCACCAGTGCAACAAGTCCAAGCCCCTTCCCCCACTCCACCCACTCCACCAACCCCGTTGGGTCAAGTATTTTCACAACAAAACCATCCCAACCAGCTTGCCCCAACAATCAACAAGGGAAAGCTAGAAATAACCATCCCTACAACCAAGGCAACAACCAACTGTAAGGAGGTGGTCAACAACTGAATCCCCCCAACAATGTCGCAACAAATCAGCCATCCTAGAACCTCCCACGACCCAATGCACTAAGACCCAATTCCCCATTGCACACAAACCAACCATGCATACTCTATGAGGTCTATGGGAACTATACATTCGAGTGCCCCCTCATTAGTCACGCCAAGTAGGCAATTCAAAATGAGGCCCAATAGGCTACAAACACCACAAAACAAGAACAACCCAACCCGGCACCACAAGGACCTCCCCCCATGGTGCTTCAAAATGCACTACTAGTACAAGGATTGGTGGCAATCGCTACCCCTCCCCGGGCCAATCCCAATGCTCCTAGGGCACCACCCACGGCTGAAACAGGTGTCCACCATCTGATGACCATGACCATTTAAGAGGTCAACTTACAAAATAGACAAAACCAGTACCAAACCTGTTGACTCGAAAACAACATCTACGTCTAAGACAACCAACCTACCTCTCCAGTTACCCCCATTTCTGCGCCCCCCCTTACGAAGAATCACCAATAATGCCACAGCTAGAGCTGCAATCAGCTATAGCATTGTGGATGATTTGGCCCAAGCACCAACCGCCATGTTTTCTCTTGAGGTACTTAAAATGTGCCCAACACAGTGGAAAGCATTACTTGCCACTCTAGGGGTAGTAGAACCCTCTAATTTCAAGCTGATCACCTTTGACACAGAAAATGGAGAGCCGTGCATGCCCTCCACTATCACCTTTCAAATCCTGATGTCCATCTGGAACTTGGTTGTGCACCAATGCATAGTGGATGAGGGGGAATCCATGTGTGTCATGTCTACCTTGGTTTGGAAAAATCTTGGATCACTAATTTTGCAACCATTTTCCATAACTCTGTGGGCTTATGATGGACACCCCACTAAAGCCCAAGGAATCCTCCCTCATGTCCCCATCACATTAGCCGGGAAGATAGTCATGATTGACATTGAGGTCATCAATGCTCAACTATATTACAACCTCCTCCTTGGGAGGAGTTATATGTACGCCATGCGAGCAGTAATGTCAACTATCTTCCACCTCATGATGTTCCCCCACAAAGGGAAGATTGTGACGGTTGACTAGCTCACCTACGATGATCCACAAGGGTTAACAGTGCTTGCCAATGTTATCCCTACCATCACCACCACCGAGCCGCAAGGGGTGACTGCACATGCTAACATCATCCATACAACCAAAACTGTGGTTTAAAACACACCAACCTCCCCACCATTGAATGTGGGCCCTAGGTTGTTTACCAATCCCACCATGACAGCTCCTTTCCCATTGGAGTCACCACCACCAACACAAAAGCAAACTGTGGATTTGTGCATGGTCTCATTAAGCACTGCTGCACCCAAACAGCAACCACAGCCACAACCATAGCCCCAACCACAACCACAACATCATCCGCAGCCGCAATGCCAACAACAACTGTAACATCACCTGCAATAGCAACATTACGCGCAGCCACAATCATAACCTCACCCCCACATGCAACCAGTTGGGAGTTATGTGGGATCATCTTTGGTCCATACAATTCCCTTCCTCTTTCCCCCATCTGGTGTCATGATCAAGTCGGTCATGGCCACCTTAACCCTACCCAATATTATGTTGGGATCCCGATGTGGTATCTGGACCCACCAGCTCAACCAGCAATGCCCTAGGTTGTGTTAACTCTGGTGCAACCTATTGCAGTTGAATCTCATCCCCCACCCAATCTGCATAAGCCAACTGCCACACCCGCACCTGCACTACCCCAACCCAAAAGGGTAAGGGGGAAGAACACCAAAGCCATTACAGAACCACGACCAGTCCCACCTTGTGTCGTCTGTGAACAACAGGGCCATCCAACTCAGGATTTCCCTAAAATCCTAATGATTCGTGTGCATCTGGATGCCATGGATATGAATGAAAATATCCCCGTGGTTGAACTCCCAACCGCACCGGTAGTAAAGAACAAGGCATTAAGGACAAACCATGCTTGCGCCCTTTGCAGCTTGTATGGACATTACTCCCACCATTTCCAAGACCTCCCCAAATTTTGAATGGCTCTTGCTAACCTCCATCACCATTTCCTTGAGTTTGAGATCACCTTGATCAAATAAGTTCACCCACCACCACCTCCTTCATCCGACACTATGTCCATTTACATGATGTCTAGTTCTCCTGACCAACTCATTCCCATATCCAACGATGGTTCATAAAACCTGTCACTTCATTGCTTCAACAACAATGAGGAGATCCTTGAAGCTCTGACCGCCCTGAAATACCCTTGGGAAGACATGCACCATCGCTCGTTCTTCCTCCCAGAAAAGCTTGTGTCGCAGTCCGACAGTTTTCCATGGAGACCAAAGATTTCATCCATGGGAAAGTTGACTAGTTCAAGAACCCAATCCAAGCACTAGATTCCTTCGAATAAGGGAACATGGCAAACATTTCACCAACCATTAAAATTGACATCTCAACCAACTCTGAGATCGTCGAAGAAATCATGTTGGGGGCATCATGCTCCCTGGAAGAGTTCAATGCCTATACCGCTCTCTTCCAAGAATTCTGCAACATCTTTGCCTCGTCATATACTAGAATTCCTGAATTAGATCCATCCATCGTGGAACACCACATCGACACATGGCCTGATGTGGCACCCGTCCGTTAGAAGCAACGACCCATCCATCCATCCAAAGTGGCTACGATGAAAGCCGAGATAGAGAAGCTCCACACAGCCGGCTTCATTTATCCCATTTCATACACAACTTGGGTTTCTAATCTCGTTCCTATGAATAAAAAATAGGGTACCATTTGCATTTGCACAGACTTCTGTGACCTTAATGGGGCATGTTCCAAAGACAACTTCCCCACCTCATTCATCGACCAGATCATTGATGCATGCACCGAAAATGAGGCCTTCTCCTTCATGGATGGATTTTCGGGCTACAACCAAATCCAAATATGGAAAAAAGACCGTTATAATATGGCATTCACAGCCCCATGGATATACATAGTGACACAAAACTCCTAAGTGCACCAATTCACTAGGGGCAGCACCATCAGCTTCTAATTCAAAGTCACTCGGAACCGGTTCGAGACACCTCTCACACCTCTGGGATCAAATTTCCATTTCCTTATGAGACCATTGTCTCATGTTTAATAATTCAATTTCGGGACCATTTCCCACAAGTCACCTCGACTCACGAGCTATGACATGACGATGTGAGTGTAGCTAGGGTTTTATCCCTAGCTTGTGCGAATGAGCACCTACTAAGGAGAATGGATTACTTAGTAGCAGTTCAATAATATGTGAAATAAAAGATGTTAAACAGTAATAAAAATTAATCTAAACATATTCATGAAGCAAAATAGTAAAAAGTAAAGAATGATTTTTTATTGATCTGACCTCCAATGTAGAGGTTGGTGAAGCCCGTTGCGCTGATCCGAGAGGATGCTCCGAGCTCTAGCTGCTCCTTCTGTTTCTCCAATGGTGGAAATGGGCCAAAAGGGGCTCTCACGGTGAAAGTAGCTCAAGGGTGAGCTAGGGTTTCAAGAGCAAGTTTGGCAGAGGCAGGATACTTCTGATTGTGGATATGAAATAAGGGGTCTCCACCACTTATTTATAGTTGGAAACCATGTGGTTTTAGATCAGCTGTTTAGGGTTTCAGCTGTTTAGGGTTTTTTCCTCCTTTTCCTCATTATTTTATATTTTTTCTTCCTTTTTGGAGATCTTTGCTTTTTTAGAGGAATTTTGGATATTTTTGGATGAAAAAAGGGTTTTATGGCCTTTTGGAGGCATTTTAATCCTTTTGGATACTTTTTAGATGGTTTTATGGGTTTTTGATGGAAATGGTAGGAAAATGGACAAATGAGCCATGTAATGGGGTAGATGAGGTAGTGAACCATTTTTGGGTGTTAACAGATTTCCCCCTGATGTGCGAGGGCAGGAGCTCATCGTATGGCTGATGGACATCATAAGTCATATATATTTTTCTTGGGGTGTGGAGAAGAGAAGGAACCAACTGAAGCCGGGAACAATGATCCCAAACCAACTGGAAGGACTGAAAAGTACATAACCTCAATAATGGATGAGGAATCATCTGATCATATGGACGAGGCAGGCATTCCCGTGCTCATATCAAGATACATAAAAATAACTGTGAGGCCGAAAAAGAGGGACCTGTAGGATACATAGGAAACCACTGTGTATATCATAAGTGTCCAGAGGGGACACAAATCTGGAACATACTGCTAGGCTGACCATGTCTGAGCTGAACAACTGATGCACTGGAATGACAGCAGTGCTACTAAATGTGGTTCCAAAGGAACTGATGAGCTGCTGGATCAAAGTGACAACGGTCATACTTGCAATGGTACACTGATCTGGAACTAAACTGGGTACTCAAGGAAGCATGGAACTGGATCGCCAACGCAGCCCGGACATCCACGAGAATATATCACTGGGAATTCCAAAGTGACTCACCAATGTGCTAGAGTCGGGGAAAATCTGGGGTCTTCGACACATAATGGAAAGGATATACATCCTGCACGATTCTCAACGATGCGATTAAGGTGCTGAAGTCAAGCATGTGAGAAACAACTATTCGAAGAGGCAATGATGACTCCTCCCAAAATGGTCCGTAGGCACTCACCACAGATGGTGATGGGTCCAAGGCATAGGGGCCTCGAGGTCTATCCTCTGGAATAGAGGGGTTGTCGTCGACAGAGGGAGACCTGCAACTATCAAGGCAATGATGTTTCCTTGATAGGAGCGCGAGGTGAAAAACTGAACTGTGATAGTACTGATGGTAGGAGTGATAAACTGGGGGGAATAAATGGGCAAGTAGAGTGGGTGGACTCAAACTTCCTTTGTTCAGCGTATGATGGCGAGGATGATCGGGCAGCATATGAGACTAACTGGTGGTAAAGGGATCATAGCGGTATAGGATCTGAGGGTGAATGGGCTGAGGGAGACTCAAGCTGTGGTAAAATGGCAGGAGATTGCAGAATACTCTGAACAAAGGCGACCTGATTGGGGGTGCTGCCGAGAGGATTGATCATAGTGCCAAGAAGCGCGGGGGGACTTCTTCATGGGTTAGGGAACTAGAAAAATGGTACTGTCATGTGGATTTTACGAGCCCAGGACAGTTCATGCTCGTGGTTGCTTTCAATTTTAAGGAGTCTGAAAGCAAATAAGAAGACTCTGAAGTAATAGAATGGTACTGTCGTGTGGATTTTATGAGCCCAGGACAGTACATGCTCGTGGTTGATTTCAATTTTAAGGAGTCTGAAAGCAAATAAGAAGACTCTGAAATGATGGAATGGTACCGTTGTGTGGATTTTACGAGCCCATGACAGTTCATGCTCGTGGTTGCTTTCAATTTTAAGGAGTCTAAAAGAAAATAAGAAGACTTTGAATTAATGGCCAGGCAAGGGGGAAGTGTTCAATCAAGGAACATTTATGATGACTAGGACTGAGGGTGGGGGGGAACACCGGTGGGCCTCCTTGCGGGGTGAATGAATGGTGGCAAAATAACGAAATGTTTGCAGTATGACAGGAGTGGATGGCTCATGTAAAAAGTGTGAAACAATCCGATAACGGCCGATGTGGCGTGCAAATCGATGCGGCAAGGTGTAGGGACGCAATGTGATAATTGTACCAAGTGAGAGCAAGAAATGATCTCAAGCATCATCACGAGCTCGGAAAAATGAATCCGTTGATATAAAAAGTGTTAAAAATGGAGAGCAACCAAAGTGGCACGCAAACTGAGGTGACTAGCAGTGTCTGAAAAATGGGTAAAAAATGACATAGAGAAAATAATGCAACGAGATGACCATCGGGATGGCCTCGTCATGCTGATTGCAATGGTGGAAACGGTTCAGAAAATGGACTTCGTATGGGTTCAGAATTGCCAAACAAGAGAAAAGTCAACGTACTATAAATAGTAAGTGGGCCCAACATGACATGTGTCATTTGACTAGTGGACTTTGACTCGTGATCACAGTGGACCAGAGCTGAGGTGTCATTTCTTGACGATCTGACCAGTCGATTGCAGAGTCGGGAGATACAGGTATTCCATTAAACTCATACCTGCATTTTTTTGGGTTTGGGGGGTGGGTAGTGGGTCACAGGGGATGATTTGTGCGGTCCACGTGGGTGGACCACGGGTTAGGGGGGGCGAAACCACCGTCTGAGACCGCGGGTTTAGACTGGGACAACTGCGGTTGCAGACCGCGGGTTCAGGTCTGACAGCCGCGGCTGGAGACTACGGCTATAGGCCTGACAGTAGCGGCCGGAGACCGCGGCTATAGGCTTGACAGCCGCGGTCGGAGACCACGGCTGTAGGATTGACAGCCGCGGTTGGGGGTCGAGCTATTCTGGTTTTTTGGATGAGTGGGAAGGTCTATTAGTTTGACATGAGTCTGATGAGACTTCATTGTGTGATTGACAGGATGCCACAGGTGTTGTGGAGAGAGCGAGAGATCCCAGACGAGATCGTGACTATTGTTCGAGAGGATCGGCGGGTGCGGTCGATGCTAGGGATTTTCGGACTGCTGAAGTTCGCTGAGGTGCCTATGATGTGGTCATCAGGATTGCTGCTGAACCAGTTGGTTGGTTTCTGGGAGCCAGACATACTGGCGTTTCGAGTGCAGGGAGAGAGGGTGGACCTCACCCTGACTGATGTGTATTTCTTGACGGGGTTACCCTGCCTAGGGAGGGTATCAGATACACAGCCGCGCATGTCTGCGGACCTTGATATGGATGACATGTTGGAGCGGTTCTGTCGGCTAGAGGCTTAGGTGCATCGGAATGCACTCTTGGTGCGAGACCTACAGGAGCCAGCAGTACGGGCGATGGCAACATGTGTGGTGCGTGTTTTGGGGTCCCAGTCATAGGAGAAGGTGTCTGGGGGTCAGATGCAGCTCGTGGAGCATGTACTAGCTGGGACTTATTTTGTGTGGGGCTAGATGTTCCTGACCTGCGTGCAGCGACAGCTGACCGCAGTGAAGGAATCTGGTAAGGGGTTCTGCTATGGTTCATTTTTATGTGCCTTCTTTATGGAGAGGGTCCCCACACTGCGGCCGCGGGTGCCGGTCAGAGCAGGAGGCTTGAGGGAGCCTCGGATGGTGCGGTGGGGCGAGATGATGTGCCGCCGTGGTGGCGGGGACGTTGGGCGGTACTTTACGCAGGAGCTGTACTTGCAGTGGCTCCAGCTACCACTGACGCTGGAGGATTATCCATATAGAGATATGGACTTCACTGGAGATCCAGATGCGCCACGACCACTAGGACAGGCATGGGGGCCAGATGGTATGTATGATTTGATTGCATTGTCCAGTTTTATGTATATGAGATGTGGTTGATATATTGTGACTGACAACTGGGTGTTTTGCAGATGTGGGTCCGAGGCCACCGCCAGGGCATGTGGCACGCAGAGGGATTGTGGCCGTTCCAGATTTTCCTGGGTGGGGGTAGGTGCATCGCCGGGATGCAGAGGGGACGTTAGAGTTGGTATGGACACTACTCGATCGTCTGCTGGTGGGAGTGACTAATGAGGGATGGCGGGACTTGGATCCAGACGTGGTCCAGGATTGTATGAGGGCACCCCGGGATTTTAGATCGATCGCGATCTGGGTGACCTTATTAGTGGACAAGGCACGGGCACAGGAGCCCGGATGAGATGAGGACTTGCCGAAGGAGGAGCAGGGGGAGGAGTCAGAGGCAGCGGACACTGACAGTGATGCAGAGTATGACTCTCACTAGGGAGTGCAGGGGACTCCCCCCGAGTTTTGTAGCTACTGCCTATACCTTATGAGGATTTTAGGGATGTATATACATTTTTTGTAGAGCTGAGTACAGGGGTACTCAGGACATGTATAGCACTGTAACATGCATTTTTTGATATGTATATATTTATGCACATGGATGCACCTTTGTGTGATGTTGTTTCATTTGTACGCACGTGGATGCGCTTGATGATGTGTTGTATGTTTGTATTGCACGTGGATGCAAGTAGTTTAGGGTGTTGGGCAGGTGGATGCCCCCTATGTATTTTATGTGATGTGACATGGTGTATGTATGATTAGGCACATGGATGCCCTATGGATATAAATGTGGTTTATGGTTTATGTTCATGGATGCAAATGTTGATGCAATGCAGTCTTTTTGGTTGTTTATATTTATTTGGATGAGATGCTATGGGATAATGATGCATGATGGAGGTGTTAGATGGTGTGATTGATATGCCAATCTAGGATGTTATTGGCCATTTGATCGGCGACACTATTTTGAGCTCTTGGGACATGTGTGAATGTGATGGATTCAAACTGTCGGCTAAGTTGTTTTGCACGCAGGAATTTTTTAAAGAGACAGGGACCATGTACCTGGTAGCAATTGTTGAGCTGGGAGACAAGTAGCTGGGAGTCTAATAACACATGAAGGTGACATATACCCATCTGGAGGGCAGCAGTCAGGAGATCGGTCACAGCATCATACTCCACCTGGTTATTGGTAGCAGCGCCTATACATGTTCCGTCAAGGTGAATCAGTTCATTGGAAGGGGAATACAAGACCCATGCTGTAGAAGCCAGGTCGGGAGACCAGTGGCTTGCGCCATCAGCGAAGCCAATGTAACGAGGTGGAAAATGGTCCATCTGTGGGCATGCAAAAACTGATGAATGTGAGATTATGGTAAAAAAGGTAAAAAACAAAGAAGGAGAGCAAACGTTACAATGCGGACCAATGAGGTCGCGGCTTCAGTTATGGGTAAAAACGTTTAAGGTACAACCCATTATGGGGGTTGCATAAAGGGTGGCCTTCAGAGTCGGCTAAAACATATGCCCCCTTGTCGAGACAAGTCTGTATGATGTAAGGGCCTTGCCACATGGACTCAAATTTTCCTTTACCGTTTTTATTGTGGGCTTGGTCATAGGCGAGGACCAGGTCCCCTTCGTGGAAAGTTCGAGGGAGAACATGTTTGTCATAACTGGCTTTGGAGCGGTTTTTGGCCGCTTCGATGTTCTAGAGAGTGGCACGACGATCTTCATCGGCTTGTTCGAGGGATAGCAGACATTGCTCAAGGGGGGAGGTATCGGGGAGAAGCTCAACAGCGATGTGTAAGGTAGGTATCTGACACTCGATGGGGAGGACAGAATCTACAATGTGAACTAAATGAAACGGGGTAAAACCAGTGGCAGTCTTGGTGGAGGTACGGTAAGCCCATAAGGCAGGGAATAGCATATGGTTCCAATTAGACTTATGCCGGTCAACGGTGCATTGGAGTATGGTTTTCAGAATTTTGTTAACATCTTCTACTTGACCGTTCCCTTGAGGGTAGTAAGCCGAGGAAAACTGGTGTTGGAACTTGAGGAGAGTGGATAACTCGCGCCAAATGGAATCTTCAAAGTGTGATCCACGGTCTGAAACCAACTGTTTAGGGACCCCAAAGTGAGTGATAACATGGTTGAAAAAGAAACGGGCAGCGGTGTCAGTGATACAGTTGAAGGTGGGCATGGGTTCCGCCCATTTGGTGAAGTAATCGACGGCAACAATTATGTACTTATGGCCGTTCATAGATGGGGGTCTACACTCCATGAAGTCGATGGCCCACTTACAAAAGGGACCAACGGTGACGACTGGGTGTAACGGAGCGGGTGGCGTCCGGGCCTTGGGGGTGAAAAGTTGGCAGTTATGGCAATGCTTGACCGCAGTGATGCAATCGGTGAAAAGTGTGGGCTAGAAGTATCCGGCGCGGACGACCTTTTGGGCAGTGGCCATCCCTGAGAAATGGTCGCCGTAGGCACCGCTATGACAATCATTAAGGACTTGTTCAGCTTCCTCATGTGTAAGGCAACGACGAAGAATTGTGTCGACTCCTCGCCGGTAAAGGACATCTCCTAGGAGGAGGTAGCGAGAGGCCTGGTGACGGATACGACGACATTCATTACGAGTGATGGTGGGTCGAAAATTTTGCATGCGCAGGTATAACAAGATATCACCGTACCACAGGTCATCGGATGAGATAGTGAACAAGTGATTATCGGGCAACTCCTCAGAGATAGGTGGGGCCGGGAGAAAGGAAGGGAGATCAGTGATGAGCTGGGCAAGCGCAAGGGATTTAGTGCTCTTAGGTGTTCGAAACATGAGGTCATATTCCTGGAGGATAATGACCCATTTAGCCACACGACCTTGCAGGAGCCACTGGTTTAAGAGATATACCATGGGGTTAGAGTCGGCGATGACTGTGGTATGACTAAGTAAAATGTAGTGTCACAACTTTTGGATGGAAAAGACCACTGCTAGGGCTAGTCTCTCCTCATATGGGTAACGTAGGGGTGGTCCAGACAAGGTCTGGCTGACGTAGTAAATGATATGCTCTTGGCGTGAGGTGTCTTCTTGAACCAAGACTCCGGACACAGCATGCTTGGATGGCGAGACGTAGAGGATGAAGTCCTGAGAGAAATCCAGAGGGGAGATCAAGGGGGCTTGTGTGAGAGCTTTCTTGAGGGCTTCGAATGCAGCTTTTTCTTGCTTGAGCTAGACAAAGGGGATGTGGGTACGGAGTAGGCGTAAGAAACCGTGAACGGTTGTGGCGTAATCAGGAACGAAGTCTCGAAGAAAATTGGATCGCCCTTGCAGACTTTGGAGTTGCCGTAGCGTTCGGGGAGAGGGAAGGTCTAAGATGGCTTGGACTTTCAGGGGATCAACAGTAATTCCTTTCTGGGAAATAATGAAACCTAACAATCGGCCTGCCAGAACGCAAAAGACGCACTTGTGTGGGTTCAAGCGGATCTGATATTTGTGACAACGCAGAAAAACTTGCCGAAGGTCATCAAGGTGGTCTGATCATTTTCGAGAACGAGCTGTAAGGTCATCAAGGTAGACGAGCAGGATATGGACCAAATCATGAAAGCAATAGGTCATGGCCCACTGGAATATGGAACCAGCATTTTTTAGGCCGAAAGGCATGACGCGATAGGCAAAGGTGCCCCATGGGGTAGTAAAAGAGGTTTTGTACTGGTCTTCCTTTTAGATTTGGATCTGATTGTATCGAAAAAAACCGTCCATGAAAGAGAGGAATTCATGCCCCACATACGCATCAATGAGCTGGTCAATAAATGGAGTAGGGAAATTGTCTTTGGGACATGCACGGTTTAAGTCTCGGAAGTCAGTGCATACTCTAAGGGTGCCTTGTTTCTTGTTGACAGGAACAGGGTTTGAAACCCAGGTGGTATAGGCAATAGGATAAATGAATCCTGCCGTGCGAAGTTTCTCAATCTCTGTTTTGACAGCTGGGAGTTTTGAGGGATGAATGGGACGCTGTTTCTGACGAACGGGGGTATATCAGGCCATGTGTCAATGTGGTGCTCTATAATGGCAGGGTCAAGACCAGGCATTTCGGTATAGGACCAGGCAAAGACATCACGAAATTCTTTGAAGAGTGTTTTGTATTCCTCAATCTCCTGCTTAGTGCAAGATGCTCCTAAAGCGATGAGTTCGGGGGTTCCTCCGAGGGCAGCGATATCAATTTGGATGACAGGTGAGATGTTGGCCATGTTACCCTCTTCGAAGGAATCAGGAGCAGGAATAGGGTCCTTGAACCAGTCGACCTTGGGGGGAAGGAAGTCTTTGGATTCAACTGCAAATTGGGTAGCAGTGTTAGAGGAAGATTCATCTGGGAGGAAGTAGGAACGATGGTGCATGTCATCCCAAGGATAATCCGGGGCAGTGAGAGCCTCGAGAATCTCCTCATCCGTACGGAATGTTTGTGTCATCAAATCGATTGACAAAGGAGTGGTGGTGGAAGAGATCATATAAATGGTATTAACCTCTTCGGAAGAGGAAGAGTCTGGGGGGTGGATCTCCACAATGGTGGGCGGTGCTGTCTCAAGATCCAGATTGTTCATTTCAAAGAGAGCTGCTCTGTACTCGGGGAGATCAGGACAGTGATGTGAGTAATGCTCATAGACACCGCATAAGGCACAAGAGTGGTTAGTGCGCAAGGATTTGTCGCGAGGCATAGGGGTTGGATCTAGATGGACAACTGGGATAGTGGGGTCGTCATCAAGTAGTTGCATGTATTCCTATAACGCCGGTAACTGAGGACATAGGTGAGTCACATGGCCTAACTCATCGCACAGCGTGCATTTGGGAGGAGCACGAAACACAGGGGGATTTTTGACTATCTTAGGAGGTGGGATAGCAATGTAAGGTTGGGGGCCTCTGCCCCCAGTGGGTTTGGGAAGAGGAGGGGGCGGTTTCGTGGAGGCTGACGGGGTAGCGACACCGGGAGGTGGTTGACTAGTAGTGACAATGGGTTGCATTGGTTGTAGGATGATATCTGGTGTCGACGGACGAACGGGAGGCAAAAGATACCAAACGGGTAATCCTAAGGTTAACCCAGGAAGGCTGAGGGTGGCCATGACTGGGGCACTAACTACTCCTGAGGGAGGGAAGAGGAAAGGAATGGTATGGATGGGTGTAGCACCAATGTGACTAGGTACCAAAGGGGGTTGAGGCAACAAGGGCGGTTGATTAATAGGAGTTCGCGTGTTATGGGACAAGGTACATAGGTCGGACACTTCAGTGGCAGGTGACGGGGGTGGAATTGATTGGAAGGTCGAGGTCATTGGTGCGTCTGAGTAAACTCCGAGCCCCATAGAAGAAATGAATGAGGTGGTGGCACTCAAAATAGGTTGTTCAACCATGGGGAGAACATTTTTGGGTGTCGCGGGGGAATTGGGATCATGGTAAGTGAATTGGTCAACCTTGACCACGCGTCCCTCATGGGGGAACATCATGGTACGAAAAACAGTAGAAGCAACTTCCCGCATGGAATACATGTAGCTGCGGCCAAGTAAAAGGTTGTAATCAAGCTGTGCATTGATAACCTCGATGTTTATGAGGACCATTTTTCCAGCCAGCTGGACGGGGACGTTAGTTAATAGGCCATGTGGTTGAGATGAATGGCCGTCGTAGGCTCACAACGCAGTAGAGGACTACTGGAGAGGGGGGGATCCCATTTGCTGCCAGATGGAGGTGGTCATGACACATGTAGAGGCACCTTCATCGATAATGCATCGATGGATGACAAAATTCCGAATGGAAATAGAAACTTGGAATGCCAAAGTGGAAGGCAAGCGGGGTTCGGATTGGTCTAAATCAAATGTCATTAACTGTGAATCATTTGGATCGATAGCCCCAATGACTGAGAGTAAAGTCTTGTGCTGTGAAGGGCATTTTTTTAAGACTTCTAACGCAGACATGGCTGCGGGGGATTGGGCTAAGTCATCGACAATGTTGTAGTTTGACGCAGACCGTGTATTGGGGTTGTTGTTGATACGACGAAGTGGGAAACGAGGTGCTTTGGGGGCACCATCTAGTGGAGGTGGAGGTATACATAATGCCTGATCAGTGGGATGAGCGTTAGTGGGTTTATCGGCGGGAGGAGCTTCAGGGGTGGAGCCATATTGGTTCCGTCGAGTCTGGAGGTTGACCTCATCGGAGGACATCATCAACAAGTGGTGGGTCCCTGAGTCAAACATGGGTTGCTCAGGAGCAGCGTAAGTGATTTGTTGGGTTGGTGCGTTAGCTTGAGGGGGAGCCAACAGTTTATTGTTCACTACACCTTGGGTTGGTAAGGGGTTTTGCAACACCAAAGGTGGCTGTTGAGGTGGTGGTGGGTTGGGTGGTGCTTGAGGAGCCGTCTACCCTTGGCGTTGTACATTAGCAGCCCAAATTTGCTGAACCCGCTCCATATGTGGACAAAAATGTGTGTAGTGGCCATAGACCCCACAAACAGAACAAGGGTAGTTTGTTCGCAAATTGGGTTTTTTAGCCTTCTTGGGTGGGTGATCAGGGTTTTGGTTAGTAGGGGCCGCATTATTACTAGTGGGGGGATTAGGGTGCTGACTAGCTTGCTCGGTCAGTTGGTTGTTCCCACAATTTCGGCCTCTACCGTGGTTTTGTTGGCCCTGGTTGCGTTGGTTGTTCTGGTTTTGCTACGGGTTTTGTTGAGCATAAACTTGCCCTTGGACAGCAGGTGGATTCTGAGGTTGCGCAGGGGCTGGAGTAGGCTGCGGTGGATGATATATAGGTGGAGGCTACGTAGGGGCAGAAACCTGAGGGAGTTGCTGATAGTGCTGTGGAGCAGGTTGTGGGTTTGTCGCATGGGATGCCTGTGGCAGGTAATAATGAGGTTGGGCTTGTGACGGCGCAGGAGCTGGTGCAGCCTGCTGGTGATAGTAGGGCTGAGGTGCGACCGGGGGGGCGTAAGCGGGAGTCATATGACCGAAACACTGAGGTGGACATGAGGGTCCATGGGAATGGGGGTGAGGTGTCATGGGGGCATACGAGTTGGGTGCGCCAGACTGCGAGGTAGCCCGCGAAAAGTCAGGGCCAGGGGTAGGACATGCTATGGAAAATGGTTGAGGATGCAAAGAGACATGGCCAATGATGCCGTCGACAGCGTGGGATGCCCCCGGTGCATCGTGCTGGGAGGAATATCCGCGAGGGGCGTCAGGTATGATGGTATAAAGGTAACCCGACTGGGCGTAAATGAGATCGAACTGTTGGGATTTAAGGATAGCCTCTTCTTCATACTGGGGTCTTTCGGATGCCACATCTTTAGCAATGATAGGAAGGAGGGATTTTAGGAACTAATCTAGGAAGATCCGGTCATCTAACTTGATTTTGCATAGGCTACGGCATCGACGCCATTCATGAATGTGGTCTGTGATGTGGGTAGTCGTGTTCTGTCTGCATGATAGGAGGATCTCAACGTCTGCGTCATAGCGGACAGGTAACTGGAAGAACTGGAGGAAGGTCAAGTCAAGGGAAGTAAAGGTGGCATGGGTTCCATGGGGTTGTTCAATATACCACTTGGCAGCAGAGCCAGTGAAAGTGCACTGTAATAAACGAAGGCGAATAGGGTCGTCTACTATGGAGTTGGAGGAACACCATAGATGGAAGGACATGATATGGTTTTGTGGGTCCTCACCTGCCTTGCCCTCGAACTTAGGGATGTCAGAGGGGAGCTTGGTGGGCATGTGAGGCCACGCAGGGTTGTGTCGGATGGGGTCATTGGTTAATCTGGCTAGATCAGGCAGGTTGAGGCTAGCCATGAATGGAAAACTGGACGAAGGATGTGACACGGTAGTGGGTTGGACCAAGTTGGGGCCAATGCTCCCAAGTGGAGGGGTAGTGTTGGGGAGGTTTCCCCCGAATGGGGGAACTAAGGTGGTATAGGACGGTCCTGCACCACCATGGGTAGTATGGGTCACTAATGGAGTGGGGATAGGTATTCCTGCTACGGGAATCGGTGCTGTGAGGGGAACGGTAGAGGGGGTCCCCGTGGAGGGCATACCCAAAGTAGGTGTGGTAACTGGTGTCATGGTGGATGTGCCACCAACAGTCCCTACCAAGATGGGAGTCACGCCATCCATGGGGCTAGTAGGAGCAGTGTAAAGGGGGTTCTCGGATTCTGGCTCAGAATCGGAGGTAAAATAAGGGGCGTCAGTATCTAGTGACGGAGTCCTATGCCACTGACGAGTGGAGTCAAGTGACAAGGCTCGAGATCTATGATGAGTGGTATCAAGTGATGATGATCTGTGTCGATGACGGGTAGTTTCAAGTGAACCATGCTGTGGGGGCTCACCTCTGAGGCGCCAAGAATGTCTTGGGGACTCAATGGTGACAAATGGTGTCAAATCTTTGTGGGTTGAGGTAGGTACAAAATAGCTCAAAAACTCTAATGCAACCAAGTGTGCAGAAGGAGAGCTCAAAAAGTAGGGTGCTCAGGCCAACAACCAACTCAAAACACCCACTGTAACTGCGTGCTACAATAGGCGGAGTGTCAACAGAAATGATCAGAATACCAAAAAATAGCAGGTTTCCTACAAAATAAAAAACGGTGGACTCACTAGAACAAAAGGAGGTAAGAGAGCATGCAAATACCTAACTAAAACTATTATGACTCAACTAGACATATCCTCTACAAGGTGATGAAATCCAAGTCAGACAATATGAATAGGGAAGCCAAGTGGCTAAGGTATCCCCCTACTGGGAGGGACACCGGGTAGTCAAATCCTAGAAGAATGGCAACTAAGATACCCCGTTCATGACACGTCCAGAAAGGTAAATCTGTCGCTTGGTCCTTTTACCGCAATACCCGTATACAGGGATATCCCAAGAACTGTGAAAGGTAGCCCTTCAGTTACTGAATGGAGTTCGGTATTCCACTCAGACCTATGGAACCAATCTCATGACTTCAACCCTCCTAAGGGAGAGGCCCTCTGATAAACCGGTTATGACCGTGTCAAAAAATACTAGGGGATTTTTGTTCCCTAATGGAAAACAACTATGTCTCAAGTGTAAATAACCGAGGGGTGTTATTGGAAGCCTATCCCCTCGATCCTACTTAAGTACAAAAATTCTTTTGTGTTCCCCAAGTGGGGTTAGAATGTTGGTTGAGTTAAGTAGTTTTTAAGTCTCACTTGAATTAGGTGACAGATTGTGTGCTTGTGAGGTTATGAACCCAGAAGAGAAGTGCCACACACCATGGGGGAAACTTCCTAAATAACAATAATACTGAATGAAAAAAAATTTACCATGCAAAATATTTTGAATAAACAATGCTGAAATTTAAAAAAAATTCTGTAAAGGGGGACAAAGATGCTGTTGCAAAAAAGGGTTGTAGGGCTGCAGGTAGAACAGGTGGCTGTGCAGGTGCATAAAATATGGCAGCAAAGGGGCTGGGTTCAAAAGCAGAAACAAGTGCAAAAGTCAGATCGCGGGTCTGTGGCTGGATCGGGCGGTCGGACCGCAGGTTTGAAGGAAACATGCACGAACGAGTCGCGGGTTTTTGGAGAACACAGGCGGGCGGACTGCGGGTTTTAAGGAAATAGGAGCGAACAGGTCGCGGGTTTCTGGACGGCAGACGTGGTCGGGTCGCAGCTAAGATCTGGAAAGGCACAGTCGAGTCGCAGCTAAGTGATGGAAAGACGCGGACGGGTCGCAGCTAAGAGATGGAAAGGCGTGGACGGGTCATAGCTAAGAGATGGAAAGGCGCAGTTGAGACGTAGCTAAGAGCTGGAAAGGCGCGGTCGAGACGCAGGTAAAATGGCCAACAGGCGCGTTCGGAACGGAGAAAATAGGCGGCTTAGCCACGGTTGGATCGCAGGAAAGGGCTTAAAAAACGCGGTCGGGACACGACTGCGGAGGAAAAAACTGCGGTTTACGGTGGCCGAAAATGACAGCCGAAAGGACAAAATGGGAAATAAAATAAAATAAAAACCAGCGGAGTCACCAAAACTATAGCTAGGGTTTTATTCCTAGCTTGTGCGAATGAGCACCTACTAAGGAGAATGGATTCCTTAGTAGCAGTTCAATAATATGTGAAATAAAAGATGCTAAATAGTAATAAAAATTAATCTAAACATATTCATGAAGCAAAACAGTAAAAAGTAAAGAATGATTTTTTATTGATCTGACCTCCAATGTAGAGGTTGGTGAAGCCCGTTGCGCTGATCCGAGAGGTTGCTCCAAGCTCCAGCTACTCCTTCTCTTTCTCCAATGGTGGAAATGGGCCAAAAGGGGCTCTCACGGTGAAAGTAGCTCAAGGGTGAGCTAGGGTTTCAAGAGCAATTTTGGCAGAGGCAGGATACTTGTGATTGTGGATATGAAATAAGGGGTCTCCACCACTTATTTATAGTTGGAAACCATGTGGTTTTAGGTCAGCTGTTTAGTGTTTTTTCCTCCTTTTCCTCATTATTTTATATTTTTTCTTCCTTTTTGGAGATCTTTGCTTTTTTAGAGGAATTTTGGATATTTTTGGAGGAAAAAAGGGTTTTATGGCCTTTTGGAGGCATTTTAAGCGTTTTGGAGACTTTTTAGATGGTTTTATGGGTTTTTTATGGAAATATGGTAGAAAAATGGACAAATGAGCCATGTAATGGGGTAGATGAGGTAGTGAACCATTTTTGGGTGTTAACAGTGAGTTTCTATGGACTGGAACTGATATCACACTGCCCGACCGCTACTCATACAAGCTGTCGGGCCACCGCCCGTTAAGGATTGTACCATATTTTACTTTTTAATAGTTGTAATTGTCTTTTTCACTGCACCTTATGCAGACATGTTTGGACCATCATCCAAAAAATCCTATATTTTTCTTACATATATTTGACATAGAAGTGTCCTCGGGCTGCTGCCCATTTAGGAATGTAATTTTAGCTTTTATTTTGTATTTTTAGCACATAATTGTCTTTTCGGCTTACTGCACCTTACGCAGACCTCTAGACCATTGTCCACAAAATGATTTCTTTTCTTGCACATATTTGGCATATAAATTCCCCCATACTTGTACTCACATCGCATATAGTCAATTTCATCCACTGCAACACACACATGCTCTCCTGACCTCTGTCCGAGAGCCACTTCGGTTTGTGTGCCTTTGTCGCACCGTCTTGCAGGCCTCTGTCGTGATCCATCGCACACATGTATTAGTATGTTTGAGAGCCCTATGCTCTGTCCATACTACGTGGATGACCTTTGGACCTCTGTCCACCGTCCCGACAGGGGGCATCGCCCATGCCACCGCAGTCAGTTGACCACATTGGAGTTTCGTTTAAGCTTTTTTCTAACTCCTTAAAACAATAAAAAGATCACCGAGCATAGCTACTTCCTTTCCCGCTCGCTAAAGTATAGGAAAGGGAATCTACATCGTCTCATTTACCTCCTTTTGTGGACCATGTAGACCATTCCATGAAAAGGACCTCCTTGGCACACTCAAGCCAAGACCATTCCCCTTTGCATACTTTTGTGCTTTCTCGGGCAAAGGGGATGCACCTAACGAAAAAGTTCACCACCGGTTGTCATTAAGCTCTTTTCCAGGCATTTCAACAGGAAATGATCACCAAGCAAACTTGGTTTTGTTCATGCTCATAAAAGTATTTGAATGACCATCCAGTCAGTATAGGTTTAACCTTTTCCGGGATGATTGGACTACCAACGGTAAAGAGGTATCTCATCCCCGCCATGATGGGTGAGCTCTCCTATATATACTTTTATCCTTTTTCAGGCATAGGTAGACTACCAATGAAGAATAGCCCCCACTGGAGTCTTCTTCATGCTTTCAGACTCTCTAAAATTGAAAGCATCATCGACGATTTACCTTCTCGGGCTTGCCAAAAATCCATGAGATCGTACCACAACGGTGTCCCTAGACACCACCCCACAAAAAACAGTTTGGCAGCATCCCCAAATTGGGTTGCCTTTATTTAGAGTACTCTGCAATGTGGATTCCTTGTATCCCATCAGTATTAATAGTGTCCACCTCCTCCAAGTATTTCCCATCTGCAGTGACATTCCTGGTATTATAGCTATGATCCCATTCGCATGAGTTAAGTTTCATTTGTTGACTTGTGCCCCCTATCATCATACTCTGAACAAAGGAAGTTTGAGTCTCCCACTCCCCCCTACCCTTGTTCATTTTTTCCCTTCCNNCCAACACATATATTCTAGAGGATGGACCAAGAGGTCCCTGTACCTTGGTTTCATTGACATCATTGATGAGTTCCTTGGACCACTTGAGAGGAGTCCTTAGTGCCTCTTGGGATGGTCATCTCTCATGTGCTCGACTTCATCTCCTTCATCGCACCGTTGAGATTCGTACATGGTTTGTTCCGCACAGTACTTGGTCGATGACCCTGGATGTCACCCGAATATAGCACATTGGTGAGTCCACTCAAGGGACCCAAACATGTTATGTCCCTTGTGATTTCTGGGTTGCATTGGAGACAGTGATTAGAAGCCCCAGTAGTGCTTCGATACACCTTTACGATTGATACAGCATACTTGTACCACAGAGACTCTAACTCTCAACCAGTGAGTCCATGCAGATATGTACTATTCTAGATCCAGCAGACCATCAGTCATGAAGATTTAGCATTCCATGAGAATGCCATGTGTCCAATGTATCAGATCAGTATTGCATTCAGCTTCACATGAGAGGCAACCAGCATTGTAACATCACTTGTACATGATCAGTTCTTGTATTTTAGAGCATAGATCAAATGATTCTTTTGTCATTGTCACGATCATGGGAATGCCTACATCATCCATATACATGTCACACATTTATTGTATCTCACCCATTTATGGGAACCAAATTAATACAAAACCAAAAGCCACCATGCCCCAGCCCAGGAAGCACCATCTCTCGACAGCAAATCCTATGATGTCCGTCAGCCATACGTTGAGCTCTTTCCCTCACACATTAGGGGGCAATTTGTTAACCCAAAAATCCCCCACATAGCTCTCAATGGCCTACACCACCCAAGGACACCACCTCACGACACTCATTTCACTCCATAAGACCTTCCATGACTTTCCATTTGACCCCCGCACCTCCAAAAGAGCCCAAGGATGAAGAAAAGGGATAAAAAACCCAAAAAAGAGCCCAAAATAGACCCGCAAGAGCTAAGCCCTCAAAATGGGGCTAAAGTTAGGGAGGAAGGGGCTAAATCCTTGACCAAGGGCTTAAAATCCTAAAACCTCTTGGAAAAGCTATATAAGGAGGGTGGGGGGTCACTCTCAAAACACTCCTCATTTGCATATTGTTATGCTTCCCATGGATTCTTTGAGACCTCTTGCTCTCAAACCACCTACTCTCCCTCTCCTCCGTCTCCATTTCTCCAAGCCATTGCTCCCCATCCAAGAGAGAGGTGCTCCCATGAGCTAGGGCATGGTGGCCCATTTCCACCCAAGTGAGGTATAGCTTCTTTCATGCATGTTTATTTACATGTTTTGTTTTCTAACCAATATTTCTAGTTGCAGGTTTTCCATTAACATCATTTGCAGGTTGTCTTCATAATAGTGTAGGTTTATTTTGTAAATTTTGGAGGCGAAACCCTAACCCACTGTTTGCAGAGGGGTTCACAAGGGCTGCATCTCCATATTTCTTTCTATTATTTTCTCTTAGATGTAGTTTACAATAGCTTCAATTTACTTGTTCTAGTGTAGCTTAGCTTAGTTTCAATTCGCAGCTCTATTTCGGTCATTTTTACTTCCGTTCTTTATTGTTTTCTAAGGGCAGGAACCTACCCTTGTGCCCTATAGGCACAAGGGAACCATTCTTACCCCTGTAGTGAGGATAAATTCTCACTACATTAGCAACTTGCTTAGATTAATAGTAAAAAATAATTGATGTAATAATATCATTTGACCTTGACTATGCATGAGTGATAAATGTTGTGAAATTAGGAGCTACTAACTTTCAGGATTATAGTTTTCCAAATGATCAAAATAAATGAGAAACTAAGGCCAAGAGATTCAAACTTGACATAAACTGATGTTAATCCCCCTAAATTAGTCAATCATTTAAGCTTCTATTGGGAGTACCTTCAGAATCAAAGATTCCGACGGTAGTCCTAAAATATCTATAGATGAGTGTTGATTCAGTTTGTGATATCGAATGTCATTCGGAAGATTGATTTCAAATGACATATTTGAAATTATTTGTGTTCAAAATGCTCTGGAGGGTGTTTCTTGCCAACATAACCACAATTCCGTTCGACACCACCTATAATACCACCACAACCAAGCAACACCCCTAGTGTTTCCTACCAAAACCAAACTTTGGACTATGCCAGAGTGATGTCCCAGCCCGGAGCCACAACTTCTTATGTGCAACCTGTGCCACCACAGTAGGCCAAGGAATTAGCTTGGCTAATACAACAATACATGGGACAAATTCCCACATTTGTGGCACCTGCACCCACCCAAGTCTACTATGCACCATCGGTGCAAGCCATTCAATCCTCGCCCCTACTTCGCCAACACCTTTACGACAGGTGTTTGCACAACAAAACCATCCTAACCAGCCAGCCCCCAATAACCAACAAGTGTAAGCCAGAAATAACCAAGCCTAGATCCAAGGCAATAATCAACCGTAGGGAGGCGGTCAACAACCAAACCCTACCAACAATGCCGGGGCAAACTGGCCAGCCCAAAATCCTCAGCAACCAAACGCACCTAGACACAATGCTCCATTGTGCACAAACCATACATGCAAGTTGTGTGAGGTCTATGGGAACTACACACATGAATGCCCCTTCATGGGTCGCACTAAGGAATACATTCACAATGAAGTTCAACATGCCACCAATATAGAATCCGAATCTCAACCTAACCCAACACCATTAGGACCTCCTCCTATGGTGCTCCAAAACCCATTACCAGTCTAAGGACTGGTAGCAACTACACCCCCTCCCCAACCTAATCCCAATGCCCCGAGGGCACCTTCGATGACAGAAATAGGTGTTCACCACCTGCTAGCTATGAAAAATGAAGAGGTCAATTTACAAACCAAATGAAATCGGTATGAAACCAACACCAAACCCGCTGACACATCAGCAAAATCTACGTCAAAAATAGCCAATGCACCTCTTTAGCTATCCCATTTCCCTCTCTGCCCCCCCATACGACGGATCGCCAACAACATCATGGCTAGAGCTGCGGTAAGCTACAACATCATGGATGATTTGGCCCAAATACCTACCGCCATGTCCGTTCTTGAGGTACTCAAAACTTTCCCAATGCAGCAGAAATCCTTACTAGCTACCCTTGGTGCTGTAGACCCTTCTGACTCCAAGTTGAGCACATTCGACATGGATAATGGAGAACCATGGATGCCATCAACCATTTCCTTCCAAATCCTAATTTATATCCTGAATTTGGTCATGCATCAGTGCATAGTAGATGAGGGGGCATCCACGTGCGTTATGTCTACCCTAGTCTAGTAGAAGCTTGGATCCCCAAATATGCAACCATCCTCTACAACTTTGCAAGCTTATGATGGCCATCCCACTAAAGCCCAAGGAATCCTCCCCCATGTCCCCATCACATTAGATGGGAAAACAATACTGATTGACATAGAGGTTGTCAATGCTCAGTTGGACTACAACCTTCTCCTCGGAAGAAGTTATATGTATGCCATGAGAGATGTAGCATCAACTGTTTTCCATCTCATGATGTTCCCCCACGAAAGTAAAATTGTGATGGTTAACCAATTGATTAATCACAATCTGCAAGGGCTAACTTAACCATCCAATGTTATCCCTATGATCAACACCATCAATCTGTAAGGGCTAACCACACCTGCCAATGTTATCCCTGTGGTCAACACCATGGTTGAAAACATACCAACCTCCCCATTGATGAATGTGGGCCCTGGGTTGTTTGCCAATACAACCATGATGAAATATTTCCCCTTAGTGTCACCACCACTGACACCAAATGATACTATGGATTTGTGCATGGTTTCATCCAACACCGCTACACCCAACCAAAAACCACAGCCGTAGCCCCAACCGCAACCTCAACACCGTCCACAGCCACGACACCATCAGCATCTGCAACATCATCAACAGCTGCAGCATCATTTGCAGCCACAACATTATGCATAGCCACCACCATAACCTCATCCCCATATGCAACCATCAAGGAGTTATCTGGCCTCCTCCCCATCCCACACAATTCCCTTCCTCTTTCCCTCGCCTGGTGTCATGAGCAAGCCAGTAATGGCTACCTTAAACTTACCCAATTTTACATTGGGAATTCTCGTGTGGTACCTTGATCCACTGGCTCAACCACCAATTCCCTAGGTAGTCTTAACCCTCTTGCAACCCATTACGGTTGAATCTCATCCTCCAACCGGCCCACAAAAACCAACCACCACACCCGCACCCGCACCACCCCACCCAAAAAGGGCTAGGGGAAAAAATGAAAAAGCTACCGTTGAACCTCGACATATCCCACCTTGTGTCATCTACGAAGAACAAGGCCATCCAACTCAAAACTACCCTAAGATTCCCATAATCCGCGCGCATTTGGATGCCATGGATACAACGAAAAATCTCCCTATGGTTGAACTCCCAAGCGGGCCAATAGTGAGAAACAAGTTGTTGAGAACAAACCATGCTTGCACCCTCTACAGATTGTATGGAAACTATTCTCACCACTACCAAGACTTGTCTGAGTTCCGAATGGACCTAGCCAACCTTTGAAAAGATTCCCTTGAATCTGAGATCAATCTTGTAGCATGGATTTCTCACTTACTAGAAACCAGGAATGGCTACCTTCTGTCTATAGGACAAAAGGGTAGGGTTCCTGGTGGTTGTGCAAGAAAAATGAAATAGAAATGAAATAGAATAGAAATACAAATAAAACCCCTCCACACACAAGGTTATGGGTTAAGCTCCAAGACCATGCATACAACAATGGAGATCTACAAGAACATGTTAGGACATAAAACTTGCAAGCAAAAATATGTTAGAAAACCTAAAATAAACAACACAAAATAGAAATTATACCTCTTATGGGTGAAAATGGGCCACCATGCCCTAGCTTGGAGAAGCACCTCTCTTGAGAATGGGGGAGCGATGGCTCTATGGGAGAATGGATGAAAGAGAGGGTAAATGGCTTGAGAGGAAAATGGTCTCAAGGCACTCACTCAGGTAGCATAATAGTATGCAAGGAATGAATTATTTCAGAGTGACCCCCACTCCTCTATTTATACTTTTTTTCAATACTTTTAGGGTTTTAAGCCCCTTATTGGGGCTTTAACCCATTTTTTGGGATTTTAGCCCCTTTCGCTCAATATTTAGCTCTTTTGGGGGTCTTAAGCTCCTTTGAGGGTTTTTAGCCCCTTTTGGAGGCTTTAAATCCTATGAGAACTATTTTGGCTCTTTTTAGGGGTTTTTAAGCCCCTTTTCATATTTTTAAGCCTTCTTAAGGGTGTGGGGGTCAAATGGGTTCAAATGAGGGCCATGCATGGGTGTCCTCGGGTGGTGTAGGCCATGTGGAGTTGAGTAAGTGAGTCTTTGGGTTAACAGATTGCCCCTTGATGTGTGAGGGAAGGAGCTCATTGTATGGTCGATGAACATCATATGATTTTCTTGCGGAGAGGTGGCGCTTCCTAGGCTGGGGCATGGCGGCTTTTGGTTTTTGTATTAATATGGTTCCCATCAATGGCTGAGATACAAATAATGTGTGACATGTATATGGATGAGGCGGGCATCCCCAGGCTCGTAAAAATTTCAAAAGAATAATGTGATCTATGCTCTATAATACAAGAGCCTATCATGTAAAACTGATGATACATAGTGGTTGCCTCAATGAGAGGCTGAATACAATACTGATATGAAGAAATGCTAAATTGGACCCATGGAATTCTCATGGAATGCCATATCTTCATGACTGATGGCCTACTAGATATGGAACGGTACATAGTTGTATGGACTCACTAATGGAGAGTCAGAGTTCTTGTGGTTCAAATGAGCAGCAGTGAGCAGTGGTACAGCAGAGTTGACGTGATGAGCAGAGAAGATGAGCAGCTTTGATATGTCAGAGATTTCTTGATGGTTACATGAGTTTACTGTATTGTAAATGCAATCTTGACTTGCCTTTTTGAGGTTAGGATACCTCAAACCCTTCTTAGCAGGGTCTAAGAAAACCGGGCAGGGTCCTGGATACAGAGTAGGTGCTCTTGATATCAGTAGGTGCTGATTTTTCCTAACTATTGTAGCCGAGCCAAACTAATATAAAAAGATTACAAATTTATATGATGTGGTGTTTTCCTGTCTTATGGTTCTTGATGAGTTAAATGCTGTGATATGTGATTAATATGTTTATGAAAATTTTATGTGATTGATTGATGAATTGATAGTTATCTGTGTCAAGCAAAGAAAATGTTTAAAATTGGCCTTACACTGATTCACCCCCCCTCTCAGTGTCTACAATTGGTATCAGAGCCAGCCTTCGTCACGAGCCTAACAAGCTTGAAGGAGATCCTTAGACACAATGGAGGAAAAGAAAGAGTCATCAAGCAATGATGTCCCTGTACTTGATGTTACAGATTATTTCAGTTGGAGGAGCAAAATGAAGGATTATCTGAAGAAGTTTAGGATTTGGGAAATTGTCATCAATCCACCCGCTCCATCAAACAAGAAAGGAAAATCAGCTGCACAGAAGGAAGCGAAGAAGGACAACACTACAGCCTTCAAGTTCCTCATGGATGGACTTCCCAGTTCAGTGAAGGAAAGTGTAGGAGAGTTCACTTCGGCAAAAGACCTATGGTTCAAGCTGGAGAGTGAGTATCAAAAGGCAAGACATGAACTTGAAAAGACAAATAAAAAATCAGAAGACAAGCCCCCAGAAGAGCTAAATCAAGAAGAAGATAAACAAGAAGAGGACTCTAGTAAAGGTATGGACTCTTGTGATTATAATGATAGCTTGTGTGATGAAATTGAGAAGGTTCTTGCAGAAGATGATGAAAGGATATCAAAGACTGCACATCAGATACATCTCACATTGCTAAATATTGATCTTAGAGCCAATTGGTTCCTAAACACAGTAAATCTGAACTAGAGTGATTTCACGAAGCTCAAAAAGGAAATCTTGGACTCCTTGAATGAATATCAGCAGAATACCATGTCAATGAAAGTGTTGCTTCAAAAGCTTAAAGACAAGGACAAAGAGTTGCGAGATCAAATGAAAGACAAGGATGCTGAAATTGAACAATTAAAGACTAAATTGATCAGCCAAAAGGAAGAATCAGAAAAACCTACTCAAGAGCTTGAAGAAACTAAACAGGTCAACCATGATCTGAAGACTCAGCTGGAGGAAGCCAAGAGGACAGAAGAAATCTTGAAGAGTCAGCTAGAAGAAAAGGAGGAGACAGTCTAGAAGCTGGAATTGGAGGTAGTTGGTATCAGGAAGAAAGATAAGAAAAATGAAGCCTTGGTCAAGATCTAGGACAGTTCAAGTGTCCTAGATAAGATCTTAGATTTCCAAAGGTCTCCACTCGACAAGACCGGTCTTGGTTACAAGAAGAACAAAGAAAAACTTGAAGATGACGCTTGGTCTCTGAAGACTCCAGTAGCAGGTCCATCAACATCCAAAGCTACTCCCAAGGCTCCTGCGCATGAAAACAAGGAGTTTGGAAGTTCAAAGATGAAACAAGGAGTTAGGTCTGTTCATCAAAGAAACTTCATAAAGGAAACAGCTCTAAGACCCAGGTATGAAAGTGGTTTCAATGGTTATTGTTATTGTTGTTCTAACTTTGGTCATAAGGCTATGGATTGTAGGTTCTATGGAAGGAGAAGGGATGGAAGCCCCAATGATTCAGTTAGATGTTGGACATGTAATCAAGTCAGACATGTTGCTGCCACATGTCACACATTGAGGTGCCACACCTGTAGTGGGTGTGGACACAAAGCCCATGAATGTGTCAGTCAAAGAAGTCAACCAAGAAGGAGTACCTCATACATATCAGCAAGAATATTTGAAGATCAGAAGACAAATTCCTACAGTCAGGGATATGCTCAGGCATGGAGAAATGAAGTGGATCAAAGAAGTATTGGAAGTTCCAACAGCTCAGTTAGGTGCTGGTCATGCAAAAAATTTGGGCACAAAGCACAAAACTGTTGGAATGATATGAGAAGACTAACATATAGCTCAGCCAAGAAAACCAGCAAGGACAATGAAGGAACAGATGCTCAAAGGAAAGATGCCAAGAAGCAGGTATGGATAAGGAAGACCGAGCAGTTGCAGATAGGAGAAGCTAATCAGAGCAGGGAGGATGGCTGCCATATGGCAAGCCAAGTGTAAGGTCTCTCAAAGACCTTAACACACCTTGAGTTCATGAGGCTGGAGTATGAACTCAAAGGAGAAAGGATGGTTACTCCAGGCATACAGACAGGTCCTAGGATCGTGCATATTGACAGGGGGAGCAGTCAACAGTGATCAGAGATTTCAAAGACAGGTATGTGGGCACCCTTTGCCATTGATGCCAAAGGGGGAGAGATGAAGACAAAGGGAGAGATGAAGACAAAAGGGGAGCATGCTCATAGGGGGAGCATGAGTTGTTGTCATCAATGACAAAGGGGGAGATTGTTAATGAAATTTTCATTGATGCCAACATGGTCTTGATGTCATCGATATCACCACTTTTTTGAACTATTGAATAAGCCCTACTGATGATGCTGAAGACCCTAGAGATAATCCTAAAGCCTTGGAAGACAATGGAGAAGCCCATGAAGTCTTGGAACCCTTGATGAAGACCCTGATGACCTTGCAAAGGTCATGGAGCCCACTACTGGCAATTCAAGTCATTTCATGATGGCCTGCACAAATTGAAGAAAATATGAGTAAAGGATCTTGTCAATGCAAGAAAGGCCCTCATAAGATGATAGCCCTTGTCATTCCCTTTCCAACGGTAGGTGGCATGTCACGTGGTTCCTCATGGTTGATGAGATATTAACTTTTGAAGTTGACCCAAAGAAAATTATAAGTCAGCTCAGTCAAACACAAAGTCAGCTCAGTCAAAGTTTTATTAAAAAATAATAAAATATTTTTATAGTATGTCAGCCCCATTAAAAATAAATTAAATATGTATGTCGGCCCTAAAATTATGGAGGATAAACTAGTATAAATACCCCACGCAACTCTTCATTTTTGACATGTAAATTTCGGCCATCTCTGAGGCAGCCGCAGGAGCAGTGGAAATTTTTTGTTGGGAGCAGCTCGTTTTGTGTGGAAATTGTCTGCGGAGCAGCAGAGATTTAGGGCTGGTCATTTTCTACAGCATTCTCTGTCCTCAGGCTGCTACAGCAGCTCTTAAAGGTCTGAGATTTTTCAAAGTTTTGCTGCAGACGTTAAGGGTTGTCATCAGTAGTTGTTTGGGGTCCTCCAAAGCCCAAACAGTCTCGAATTGTTGATGAATCTTGGTGACCAGCAACACCAGTAAAGTGCAGACCCAAATCTTTTTATTGATCACTTTGTTTAGGAGCAGAATTTACAGTGGAACAAGTTTTGCTTTGAAGTCTACTTACTCTCTAAACTTTGGGTAGCTGTAATACAAGAAGATCAGCATCAAACAGTCAAAAATCAAACATTGAATCATGTTTTGGTATAACTCAGAACTCGAGTTGCTGCAGTAGTATAAAGCCCTAATGTATTCCGTGAAGTACAGCAGATTTCTGAAGTTTTCTCAGTGAATATTTAGGAGGCAGAACAGGTTTTACAGTGACATGGTATGAACAGTGCATCAAGCAGAGATGACACAGTGTAGTGTGAACTTCTAGAAGATGTTAGTGCAGTGAAGTAAACAACAATAAAAATGATATTTATTCAGTGATGTATGAGGATATGATGCCTTATGATGATGCATACTATGGTGTCTAACCAGCACACAGTCTGTTTTTATTTGGAGAAGCTTCCAGCTACTTGAGGTTGCAGCAGTCACTGTAATAGCCCCAAAAGATCCGAAGTCAGTAAAGTTTGCGAGGTCTGATTTTGTAGTCTTCCATGTCACATAGTGAAAGATGCTTATAGTCACTGTTTTGACTTGAAAGTGTGCTATATTTTGAAGATGTTTTGTAACAGTATCGGAATAAATGAGACTATTGTTGAAGACACCTTTTGGACAGTCCTGAAGTAAAGATGAGACCGCTGGTTCAACCTTTATCTTGATGACAGTCCTGATTTTGGAGGCCTTCCTCTCACACAGCCCTAGTTCTATGCTGTCTTTAAAGTCATCCAAAGAATCAGTACATGTAGAGGTGTGTTTAAAAGCTGATAGGCCAAGTCTATCCACTGGAGCACGAGAAACACAAGATTGTAGCAACTGAGAGCATTTCACAGTGTTGACATCAAGCAGCAAACATTCTCCTTAATTTTGGGTTTGTATGCTTATTTTGTGACTTCCTATTACCTGGGAACTTCCATTGGTGGCTGTCATACTTGTTTGTATCTTCCAGGTTTGAGTTTACATCATAGATCTGAATTTTGTATCTTGTTGTGGAAATTCATCTATGTTGTTTTTATGACTGTCCAAGCAATTTTCAGGCATGTAAACAGTCCCAAAATTCATTAAATCTGATTCTGTGATGTGTGGTGAAGTTATTGTTTGTGTAAAAGATTATGTGCATTCTGGTGTTGTGTTTGACAAAGCAAAAAACCTAGAAATATAAATACACCAGCAGTCACATAAAACATAACAACAACGAGTAAAGGGGAACTTAAACAGTGAAGTATGCAGTACTGGTGCATACTATGTTGACAGAGGTTGAGATCTATGAGTTGGTTCAATAAAGGATGCACAATTATTCTACAGTTGTATGGTGACAACAAGATGTTGAAGAAGTCTGAGTTTTAAATCAGTCCTTGCATAAAGTTTGTGAATTTGCAACCATACACAAATCTGAGATTTGATGCAAAGGCATATGCTCAGTGCACAAGTTGGAGGCAGTCCACCAAAGTTCCATCTCAAATACACAGTCCAAAGTGTGACTTGTTTAGGGTTTCTTTGACAGAGATATGCACAAGTTTGTATTTGTAAGTTAGCGAGATATTTTGCAAGAATATCCAGGCTTGAAGGAAGATGTTGACTGCCCTGAGCCCAAGCTCATGAAGTGATGAACAGTCCTGAAGCTTTGTTGTTTGAAGACTATACACAGTCTGGAGAGTAATGAAGTGGCAAGAGAATAGCTTGACTCCTATAGCAGTATGACAGTGATTGATTAATGACATTGCATTCATGACATAACAGTGATTGATGTGAACAGTGATGTTTACTGTGGTAAAGTAAAATACAGTGATTTGTATTCTATTGTGACTTGTGTTAGGATGGCAATGATGTATATAGTAGCATCTCTGTATGTACATGTGATATGAAGTATGAAGCATATCCTTTATGATGAAGATATTACATGCTATGATGCACTCCTATGATGTACTGTATGAGGATGATGACACAATATTTGATGCTTATCTATTGATGATGATGAGTTGTTTATAAAGATGATGCTTGAGCAGCATAGGAGCAGACTAGATGATGGGCAGATCCTTATGCTTGACATGAACCTTGAGCAGTATAGTTGATGATTAGTGATAGCAGCTATTTGATGACTTGGAAGTGACCAGCAGTGTTGGTGAGCAAAACTAGCAAAGCTGGAGAAGCATTGATGAGCAGAGATTAATGAGCAGCAGTGAGCAGTGGTACAGCAGAGTTGACGTGATGAGCAAAGAAGATGAGCAGCTTTGATATGTCAGAGATTTCTTGATGGTTACATGAGTTTACTGTATTGTAAATGCAATCTTGACTTTCCTTTTTGAGGTTAGGATACCTCAAACCCTTCTTATTAGGGTCTAAGAAAACCGAGCAGGGTCCTAGATACAGAGTAGGTGCTCTTGATATCAGTAGGTGCTGATTTTGCCTAACGGTTGTAGCCGAGCCAAACTAATATAAAAAGATTACAAATTTATATGATGTGGTGTTTTCCTGTGTTATGGTTCTTGATGAGTTAAATACTGTGATATGTGAATAATATGTTTATGAAAATTTTATGTGATTGAGTGATGAATTGATAGTTATCTGTGTCAAGCTAAGAAAAGGTTTAAAATTGGCCTTACACTGATTCACCCCCCCTCTCAGTGTCTACAATATGCTGCATCAATCATAAATATATATAGAAGCATTGTTGGGGCTTCTGAACATTGTCTCCAATGCAACCTGGAAATCATATGGGACATAAACCTGTTTAGGTCCCTCAAATAGACTCATCAATGTGCTAGAGTCAGGTGACATCTGGGGTCTTCGAAAAAATACTGTACGAACCAATTCCCTGTATGAATCTCAATGATGCGATGATGTAGCTAGAGTCGAGCACATAAGAAGCAACCATCTCAAGAGGCACTAAGGACTCCTCTCAAGTGGTCCAAGGAACTTGTTATCTCTAGGGTTGTTCCTAGTTTTTATTGTGTAATTTTGAATTTCCTTTGATTTTGCCTTGGTTGGTTTTCAATTCTTTTTTGGATT
>LPNX010397924.1:0-93400 GCA_001517045.1 Pseudotsuga menziesii
TACAATGCAAGCTTCAAGTGAGCGTACACAAGTTTCTTCAATACAAAATATATCAGTCACTATCAGTATATCAGTCTTCAACGCATATATCATAAATTAGGGTTTATACATTCCCATCAGTCGCAAGTAAATACTGCAGCAATATTTAAAATACTTCTTACAGCCTTCTGATAAGAATGTCTCAAATCTTAGCATCCATTACACAGTCTTTAGCAGTCTTCTAATGCACGCAGTAGCAGATACCAACGCAGTCTTCAACGCAGCACCAGGCAGTCTTCTTAGTTCTCTGGTTCACGTTCCAGCAGTATGCAGTACAAAATCAAAATGCTTATTCAGGCAGAGTCTTTACATGTTCCACCAACAGTATTCACGCTTTTGAAAAAGGCTCTACATCAACATTTTATTGGTCACGCCTTCGCATCAAGCAGATCATACCTCCACGCTGTTTCTATAGCTTTCACTTAAATACTATATATTCAAAAAGCTCTGGAAATAAACAAAATTTCTTCAGCTCTTAATAGTAAGCAGCCACGGAACTCAAATTACAAGATACTTGGATCAAACCAAGTCAATTTGACATGACCGAATCAATCATGTTCTTCAACTTTTAAAAATTTATAATAGCTGGTGGATATAGTAGCTCCAGTCGCAGCTCATATATGGAGGAAGCTCAAAAAACGGATTATTGTTACGGCTTCAAATATTAAGTGTTGTGAAACGTACACACTACTCTTTCAATCCCACAAAGAAAATACATGGAGTCTCTTCACAGCTTCAAGTGCAAAATAAATTTTTAATCTTCAACCAGGATGTGAAGTGCATCATACAGTCATGATTCATCAATAACAGCCACGATATCACGATTCACGCAAACATTTAGGGTTAATTTTTTGTATTCCAATGGTCACAAGTAATACAACACAAAGTTTTACCTCCAGGCACACATGTAAATCGCAGCCTTCAACGTGACTGAGTAAAAACGAGATTGAGAAACGAGATTGTAGTTGTTGTTTGGACAACGTTGCAGATAAGCCAGAGGTCGCAGCTTGTGCTAGGAGTGGCACACGAAAATATTCACAGCAGCAGACAGGAGTTTAGGGTTTCAGTACCCCAAATTCAAGGAAACGGTGCCATGAAGAAAACGTGAGTCTCTTCTCCACGCAGGATGGTCTCTTCTCAGTGCCCAGTGGGTGTAACAGGTCGCAGCTCACAAAAAAGGTGCAGGCTCCACGTTCAGCCTTCACATCTCCACGCAACAATCTTCACATCTCCACGCAGTCTCTACGCAGCAGAATACTCACTTTCGACGAGAACTCAGACAGCTCCACTCAGGCAGTAGCAAGCATATCACGGCTCTACTTCAATTTTCACCAGAATCGTAGCCTTCAGCGCATCATATACACCAGACAGCTCTCACAATTCAGCAGGCAGGCAACTATCAACAAGAGATATCGCCGTGGCTTGGAGTCAACTTTGAAAACAATAATACAGTCTTTTGACAGCTTCTTATAACCAGAAACGTTGATCTAGGGTTTGTGACACTCCAAAATAGGCGCAGCTATCTACTGAATGGTAACCTCGGCATGCTGCTACGACTGGTTCGAGGAAAGGAGCACTATTCCACAACTCCTTCAGACTTCAAGGCAATCTCCAGAATAGCACAGAATACTAGCAGCTGTCTCTCCTCACAGACAATCACAGGTCGCAGAAACAAGCTGGAAATGTATCCGGCTTGACATGGCATGGAAATTAGGGTTTTTTTTTTTTTTGGATTCCCTACGGGCAATATCTCACCTCGACGAGTTCAGCAAAGACTAGATGAGAGTCGAGGCCAGGAACTTGCTGGAGAAATACTGTCACAACGGCTGAGGAGTGCAATTAGGAATTAGGGTTAGGTATAATAATGCTCTAGCAGAGAATAGACTCAGGCTGAAAATAAACGCACATAATGAATGCGCACAGGGGCAGACTGGCGATGGGCAGGCAGCCTGAAGGAGCAGATTGGCAGGCAGAATGCCAGGGCTGAAATGCAGCAGGCAGGAGTTACGGCAGGTAGGCAGCCTTGCTCTGATACCACTTGTTGGTAATAACTCCCGATTCAATTAACTATTCCAATGCAAAAGCCTATACTTATACAAATCTCATGGCAGTTGGGTTTCACCTTCCGCTCAGCCGGTTTGGCTTCCTATCTATTCATATTCCTATTTTTATTTATTTACAATAATCCTGACGGATTATTCTAACAGTTTACGTCTCGAAGTTTCGATTACATGATTGAAAGATAAAATGTAAAATAACATTTGTATAAATTAAATTATTAATTTTAAAATATTTTTTTTAATATTTAAATATTTTTAAAAATAAATAAATTAATTTACAAATAATATAAATAAATAATATATATTTTTTTTAAAATTATACAAATCAATAATGATTTAAATGTTAGGTTTTTTTTTTTTATAATTATATTTGTTTGAAAATAAGTTAATAGTTTAAAAGAGTTGTAAAAGTAGTAAATATTTAAAAGATATTTGAATAATATAATAAAATTATATTTTAATTATAAAAAAACAATAAAATCTTAGCTAAAAGATATGGCGTCCTCCTCAATGTTTTAGGGAAGAGGCCACCTCTGTATTTTCATGGAGGCATCAACTCGGCCTTGAGGCCAGCGAATAACTTGCTATTACCATTTCAAATAAAATCACATCCTAAGCAGGAGGGCAGATTCAAATATAAGTTTGTCGTGCATTATTAAATGCAAATATATGGGATGATGCACCGATGCATACATGAAATCCATCGCATACATGAGGAGTGGGCATCCATCTAGTTGTATGCTAACGTCGATTGTAGAAAACGGAAGAGAACGGGAACCGGGGCCGATGTGGGTCCCAAAGACACGTGGCAGCTTGAACGAATCTGCAATCGAGATAAGCTCGGCGGTCAAACCCTTGGGCCAGCCAGCCAAACATGGTAGTGATCATGTGTTAAAAAATGAAACAGACTAGAGTATTCTTGGATGGATAAATCTTTAATAGCTATTGCTTCTGCCCAAAGGTATTTGCTTCGGCCAAAGAGTGATAAAGTGGTTAGGGGTAAGGCAACCTAAGTGGGCCTAATGGTTAAGAACATGTGTTATCTCCCTGGAGGTCACAGGTTCAAAACCGGCGGGGGGTAGGGTTGCTCATATGACCTGCTGTGGCAAGGCTAGAAGGGTAGGCGACTCCATCGGGACATCTCGGCCCTTGCTAAGTCACAAGTTTCTGGTATATCTGGCTTGCAGGCTGTTGGATATACCCTTGGGAGGTTGCTGTTCCCATGGTAAAAAAAAGATAAAGTGATTAGGGGTGTTTATATGATGGGTGTATGCTCGCCTGGCCGCTGCTGGTATGGTGTCCACACGCAACTGCTTGTATTGTTAAAGTCGATTCCGCCAAATTTGGTAACTATGATTTGAAGGTTTTTTTGTTTGATAACGTGAATAATCTGATTTGTAAAGTGATTGGTGAAGTTAAATCTGCATGTTAATTGTATAAGTTTACATTTTAGAAATAGTAGACGATGAATCCTTGTCGAGGTTTAGTATTTAATAAAAGTTGAAAAAAAATCATGCAGTCTATTTGTTGTGTGGTGCATTAACTTAGATTATGCAAATGGTCTTCCCACAAAAATGTATCATAATTTCCATGAAACAATGCTCCAAACACTTTCAAAAGCAACAGTGAACCATCTTGTATGTTGGCTTTATCTCCCTTAAACATCATATTAAAAGTAGACACATTTTCATGAGAATTGTTTTATGAAGAAGCTCCTCTATGTGTGATCAGTGGGAGAGTCGACAAGTTTGGATCAGTAGGAGAGCCGACAAGTTTGTATAACACTTTGTTATTTCTCGACTATATATATATATATATATATATCAAATAGTTATGGTTGAATGCATGTTTATTTAGCCGCACATTCTTTCCAGAGTTATTTGTGTAAATGTTGTTTCCAATTACAGTGGAGTGAAAGATCAAGAATCCCTAAATTTCTCACCCTGTGAAAGTTCCAGGTTTTACTGCAAAGTGGTCGACTCAAGTCTTCCTAAATGTTTGGTTATATGATTTTATAGTTATGTGGAATTGTTGATTGTGTCGGTTTTTTACTTCATCTTACTGTAGGTGAAAAACATTTGTAATTTCTTAATTCTTTTAGACTAAGAAACATCCTTTGTAAATTTTGACTAAAACCAAACCAAAACAAGTGAGTCCAAGTAAAACGGTCGAGTTAAGCCGACAAGTTGTCGGTTAAGTTCTATCTAAGTAGTAAAACCGACAAGTTGTCAAAGCCGACAAGTGGTCGAAGTAAAACATGTCGGTTGAACCGACAAGTAGAGGTAAAAGAGTCGAGTCGAAAGTCTGACCATATTGGTAGATTTGTCTAGTCGGGAGTTAGACATGTTTAACCCGACAAGAAAAAGAAAAAGAATTCTTCGTGAATTTTTTATAATTGAGCCCTAAACTCAAGTGTAGTCGTCTCGGTTTTGGCTAACTGGTATCAGAACAAGGTTTAGGAAAGAAATCTTGTCTTAAAAGTGGAAAAGTAATTTTCTACGGAAAATTAAAAATTAAAAATGGCTTCCACTTCTAGTTCATTGCAAACTCCAATTTTTACAGGAAATAATTATGAATATTGGTTTGTAAAAATGAAGGTTTTGTTCAAAGGTCAATATGTTTGGGAGATAGTCTAGCATGGTTGTGCAGAACCAGCAGATATGACATCATATAACAGTCTCACACAAGATGAGAAAGATCTCCTTAGGGAACAAAGGAAGAAAGATGGGAAAGCTCTGTTCTACATACATCAAGCCATGCATGAAAGCATACTCCCAAGAGTAGCAACAATAATTAACACTAAGCAGGCATGGGATACATTGGAGACCACCTATCAAGGTTTAGATAAGGTAAGGACATCCAAGTTGCAGATTCTGAGAAGAGATTTTGAATCTCTGTCAATGAAAGATTCATATATTGTAGACACATTCTACACCAGAGTTGTTGGTTTGATAAATCAACTTAAATATCATAGAGAAACCATCACAGACCAAAGGGTGGTTGAAAAAATTCTCAGAAGTCTTCCCCCAAGATTTGAATCCTTGGTTATGACCCTGGAAGAACACACAAACATTTCGGTGTTTACCATTGATGAGTTGCAAGATTCACTCATCAATCATGAACACAGGCTCAACAGAACACAAACATCATTGGAAGGTGCATTCACATCACATTCATCCATAAGCCATGGTAGAGGGAGGGGGAGAAACAAATCCAGAGGCAGAGGAAGAAGTTCTTTTAGAGGAGGACGAGGCAGAAGTCCTACAAATGTTGTTGGTAGAGGAGAGAATCAGAATCCAAGTCAGCCAAGTGGCCAGAGGTTTGATAAATAAAAAATCCAATGTCATTATTGTAAGAAATTTGGTCATTATGCATATGAATGCAAGAAGAAACAATATGACAAAGGAAGGCAAAGCCCAAATCAGTCGACCAACACCAGCACTGCAACAAGTGCAATGTTAATGGCATCTACATCTCTAGTTGAATGCAATGCTGTCCAAGAAAGTCCACATGACATATGGTACTTAGATTCAGGCTCCAACGACCATATGACTGGTAATTTAAACTTGTTTTCCAGTCTAGATAATTCAGTTCAAACTGATGTTACACTTGGAAACAATGTCCAAGCTACTGTTTTGGGAAAAGGTATTGTCGGTATTCTAACCAAACAGGGGGAAAGCAAGTATATCCCTAATGTCTATCATGTCAAAGGTATGAAACATAATTTTTTAAGCATTGGACAACTGATACAAAAAGGCTACAGAGACTATATAGAAGATGATCACTGTTTGATCAAAGACAAGCGTCTAAGCGACCAGCTAATAGCAAAAGTGCCAATGACAAGTAACCACTTGTTTCCATTGAGGATAGTTCCCGACATGAAAGGGAAGATAAAAATAAGAGATGCATTCAAGGAAGAAAGTAAAGAAACAGTCGAGCCCCTCGACAAGAAAGTAAATGGCAGCATTGATTTTCAAGCTCCATTTCAAACAGAAGTTCAGGATGAATCCTGGTTGTGGCATTTCAGATTTGGACAACTGAATTTTGGTGGGATGAAGCTATTCCACACAAAGAATATGGTGAAAGGATTGCCATTGATCAACATACCATAAAGGGTTTGTGAAGGCTGCATTTTTGGCAAGCAGCATAGAGAGACTTTTCCAGTCAGAAAGTCTTATAGAGCACGCACACCACTTGAATTGTGCACTCTGATATTTGTGGTCCAATGTCGACATCATCCATTGGTGTTTGCAATTATTTTCTAACTTTTATTGATGACTACTCAAGAAAAACATGGGTATATTTTCTGAAACATAAATCTGATGCATTTAGTTATTTCCAGCAGTTTAAGGCACTTGTGGAGAACCAGAGTGGACACTGCATCAAGATCTTAAGGACTGACAGAGGAGGTGAATATGTTTCAAATGAATTTCTAAATTTTTGCAAGACCCATGGCATACAAAATCAATTTACTACACAGTATACAGCTCAGCAGAACGATGTTGCTAAAAGAAAGAACAAAACCATCATGGAGATGGCGTGCAACATGTTGGAAGCCAAGCATTTCCGAATGAATATTGGGGTGAAGCAGACACAACTTCCGTATAAATTATGAACCGGTGTTCGACAAAGTGTGTGAAGAACAAAGTTCCTCAAGAAGCATGGACAGGTATGAATCATAGTGTTTCTCATTTAAATTTTTTTGGTTGTGCTACATATGCTCATGTTCCATATGAGATGAGAAAGAAATTAGACAAGAAGGGACATAAATGTATTTTTGTCGGCTATTCTAAAGACAAAAAAGCATACAAGCTGTATGATCCTGTCACAAGGAAAGTTATAATCAACAATTTGTCGAGAATGAATCATGGGATGGAAATGTCGACACAAATGTCAAGATTGTGTCGAATGTCGACAATGATGACATGGCGGAGGAAGTGGTTCAAACTCCACATGTAAGTCAACCAGTCGCAGCACCGTCGATTCCCATGACACCACGACATGGTTCGGCACAAGTAACATCGACACAAGTTGCAGCTCAAGCTGCGCTGACAAGTACACCAAGAGGATAACAGAATCCATCAAGCATTTCGTCGAGGTCGACACCAACAAAACCAATGAAGACAAGAAGTCTGCGTGAGATATATGAAGCTGGTACACCAAATTCATTCTCTCTCTTTGCATTATTTTCTCCTATATATGGTCCACTAACATTTGAAGAAGCTCTTAAAGAAGAAGTATGGCCACAAGCCATGGATGAATAAATAGAATGCATTGAGAAGAACCAGACACGGGAGCTGGTAGATGTACCAAAAGATAAATATGTAATCAGAGTCAAATGGATTTACAAGACCAAGCAAGATGCTCATGGAAATGTGCAGAAGCACAAATCTAGAAGTGTAGCAAGAGGGTTCACTCAACAAATCGGCATAGACTTCAATGAAATGTTTGCACATGTTGCACGCATGGATATAATCAGAACAGTCTTGGCCATTGCTGCATAAAACAAATGGCCTGTTTATCAAATGGATGTTAAGTCAGCGTTCTTGAATGGCTATCTAAAAGAGGAAGTATATGTGGAACAACCACAAGGCTATGAAGTTCCAGGTCAAGAGCATAAAGTGTACAAGCTGAAAAAGGCACTGTATGGTTTGAAGCAAGCTACTAGAGATTGGTACATTCAGATTGATTCCTATCTCACTAAAAATGGATTTCACAGAAGTGAAAGTGAACCGACATTGCACACCAAAGTGAATGAGAAAGGTAAGATGTTAATTGTTTTCATGTATGTAGATGATTTAGTATTTACTGGTGACTTTGGCATAGAATAATTTAAAGCAATCATGGAAAGTGAATTTGAAATGACTGATCTGGGGCTTATGAAGTTTATTCTGGGCATTGAAGTTCAGTAGTCTGAAAGTGGTATATTTATATCACAGTCTAAATATGCAAGTTAAGTTTTAAAAAGATTTAACATGTCTAATTGAAAGAAATCCCCAACACTAGTAATTAAAGGTTTAAAATTGAGTAAGGATGATGAAGGATCAACTATAGATCCTACGATGTTCAAAAGGCTTGTAGGCAGCCTTATGTATTTGATAGCGATAAGACCAGACATCATGTATGGAGTAAGTCTGATCTCAAGATTCATGGAGTCACCAAAATACTCACATTAGCAAGCATGTAAAAGAATTATGAGGTATGTAAGTGGCACAAAAGACCTTGGCATTATGTATTAAACCTCAGAAAATTTTAAACTCACTGGCTACATTGATAGTGACAATGGAGGCAACATAGAGGATAGGAAGAACACATCTGGGTACACATTTCATTTTGGTACAGGTGTTGTTTCGTGGGATTCAAAGAAACAACCCATAGTAGCTCTGTCTTCAGCAAAAGCAAAGTATGTTGCAGGGACAAGTGCTGCTTGTCAAGCTGTTTGGATGAGGAGAGTGTTAAAACACTTGTCATAGAACCATAAAAAATCGACAACCATCTTCTGCGACAACAATTCAGCCATTGCATTATCAAAGAATCATGTGTTCCACAAGAGAACCAAGCACATCAACATAAGGTTTCATTTCATAAGAGAGTTGGTGAACAACAAGGAAATTTGTTTGGAATTTTGCAGGTTTGAAGATCAACTTGCAGACATCTTTACAAAACCATTGGAAACTGACACATTCCAATATCTGTGTAGTTATCTTGGAATGAAAAGTTCTGCACAGTGAACTCTGTCATGCACAGAGCATGTTTAAGCTATGAAACATTTTGTAAATTTTGTTTAAAATTTTTTTTTCCTTATCTGCTCATAATTAAGGGGGAGTGTTGGAAATATTAATTACTTGCAGATCCATATCGGAGCCCAGCTGACTCTGTCAGAGTCCGTATCAGTCCAGATCTTGTCGGTCAGTCTGACAAGAGCGAAGAGTCCGCGATTCGACAATCTAAACCATTCGAATTAATTTATGAAGCTGAGTTTGTAGGTAGATAGTTATTACAACCATTAATGACAAGTTTGTACATTCACGAAGAAGGAATTCCAGGTTTCCTATAAATAGAAGAAGAAGTTTGTAAATCATTTTGAACCCTAGGTGAGAAAAAAGAGAGAAAGAGATAACTCTAAGTAGAGAATGAAGTTGAAGCTCAAGCTTCTATGTGTGTGATTAGTGGGAGAGTCGACAAGTTTGTATTACACTTTGTTAATTCCTGACAAGTTATATATATATCAAATAGTTTATGGTTGAATGCATGTTTATTTAGCCGCACATTCTTTCTAGAGTTATTTGTGTAAATGTTGTTTACAATTACGGTTGACTGAAAGATCAAGAATCCATAAATTTCTCACCCAGTGAAAGTTCCAGGTTTTATGATAGAGTGGTCGACTCAAGTCTTCCTAAATGTTTGGTTATATGATTTTATAGTTATGTTGAATTGTTGATTGTGTCGGTTTTTTATTTCATCTTATTGTAGGTGAAAAACATTTGTAATTTCTTAAGTCTTTTAGACTAAGAAACATCCTTTATAAATTCTGACTAAAATCAAACTAGAACAAGTGAGTCTAAGTAAAATGGTCGAGTTAAGCCAACAAGTTGTCGAAGTGGTCAAATTGACAAGTTGTCGGTTAAGTTCTGTCTAAGTAGTAGAACTGACAAGTTATCGAAGCTAGCAAGTGGTAGAAGTAAAACATGTCGGTCGAACCGACAAGTATAGGTAAAAGAGTCGAGTCGAAAGTCCGACCATATTGGTAGACTTGTCTAGTCGGGAGTTAGACAAGTTTAACCTGACAAGAAAAAGAAAAAGAAGTCAACGTGAATTTTTTATAACTGAGCGATAAACTCAAGTTTAGTCGGCTCGGTTTTGGCTAACAATTCAAGCGTGTTGGATGTTCAACTATTTTCACTTTTTTCAACGCACGTTCAAATACCTTCTCTAGCAAGGTCCCCTAGCCAGTCAAGAAAGCATGTATGTTTACCCAACATAATAGTCTCCAATTTTTAATAGTGGTTGTCATATTGTGACTTCTTTTTCTAACTCTTCTTCTTCAAGGTGTGAGCATACAAGCCATTTTCTCCTATGATCCACTTGAGCTGAGAAGGTTTGACATGTAAAACACTAGAATAATGGTAGTTCCCATCTTGAATATAAGGAAGAGGTCATCCAGACATCAAGTTGATTCTAGATATCATAGAGAGAAAATGGCCGCATGGAAGAAGGCGGCAGGAGAAATAACCGCCGAATCTTTTCCTTACATTGGTCGTGGATGGCTTATTGGTGCAAGCAAATCGGAAATCCGGACAAATCGAGAGCTATTCAAATCTATTTGTAACTCAGATAGAAGCTCTAAACATAGAACTCTATTGCATTACATACGATAAAACTCTATTTCATTACATGAATATTTACAATACATTGTGACAGATGATAGGGATTATCAAATTTATAAACTTGTTTCAAATATAGTACAGTAAAAAAAGACTGATAGAATATTTCAACCACACACCAAACAAAGATCTCACAAATTTAATATCTCAACCAACCTCTTAAGAATAAAATCACACAACTCAGGTAGAGATTGACTCTACTTCTCAATACATTATCAAGTATACTAGTATATTAGATAAGTAGGAATTATATATTCTAACATCTAACTCTGGCAGCCATGACTCCTCTAGAACTAGCAATCTCTGAGCTAGTAAATCTCCAAGAAATTGACGGTTCAATTTTTTCTATTCAATAACCAGAAACTAATAGGGATCATGTTGCAACTGTGATTGCAATCTAGTTGTTTTTAGTTGGGTTCTGACCGGGATTAAATAACCATTTAATCTAATAATTCAAATTATATCAAGATTTTCTCACCATTCATACATATATTATGATATCTAGGATGCAAGGACTTTAGGAATTAACGAGATACACTTACATCTTCTCCAAATTCAGTTTCTATTCATAACTAGTTTAGCATTATCCTTCCATTTATTATACATGCGTAAATCAACTCAAGATCCGAGTAGGACAACAAATTACTTAATAGATGACAAGAATAGGAATCCAAATCCAAGACAATTTTAAGATGATCTCTCTACAATTTTTAATTGGGTCTTGTCCACTGAAAATCTAACCTCACTCTAAAAATTTTTGAATCCTCCATCGCTTCCACTTTCCATAACTGAAGCCATCGCTTCCGAAAAATTCTTCTTTCAATAACTTCTCTGCTATATGCAAGAAGACAGAAAAAAACACAGCAATGGTTTTGTAAAAAACTAGGTCAATCCCGGAGCCAAGAATATCCTTTGAAACCTCAAAGACAACGGAGGGGAAAAATATACGGCTCGGAAAGAAACCCTCAGCCATGTTAGACCATCGGTGAACTCCTCAACAACTTCAATCGACGGTGAATAAAAAATCCACGACAGTGCCGACTCCTGATTGAGTTTTTTCCGACACTGTCGGCAGGACTTGATAAAAATTCTACAAAAGTACTATCGGCAAAATTTGTAGAAAATTCTGCAGGAAAAAAGTGGTTGTAAATCCTTAAATTCATCGGATGCATGAGCACAAAACCCTGATTTATTTTGATACTACCGCGACAACTCGCAAGAAACATCCGAAATATACAACATTGACAAAAAAATGGGACAGGTTCATCAGTCACAAACTTTCAACCTAGTCGAACATATCGGCATGAAAACACGAGTTGTGTCGAGGATGTCGGCCAAAAACTCACTGGAAATCTCTGCAAAAATATCATCAGTAAAATTATAAAAAACTCCCGAAGAAGAAGTGTCCGACAGAAAAACTAAGTCTTTACCGATAGCTTCGACATCAAAAAATGAGTTGGTCCGAACCCTCAGCTCCACTCGGTAAGATTCTCTAACAAAGGGCCTCTGAACAAAAGATTGGTAAAAAACAGATAACCCCAGCGATAATGTTGGCTCTAAAGACCGAGTTTCACCGATGTATGGACAAACTCAACAAAAGCTTCTGGAAAACAATAAAGTAGACACAAAATCAGATGGAAAAAATGAGTTTCTCCGACGTGTCGGCCAGGCTTGATGAGTTTAGATGACAATTCAGGTGAAAAACTGAGTTTTAACTTGGCAAGAAAAACTTTTATGACTCATTAAAAATAAAACTAAGTCGACTTGATGAGTTCAGCCAATACATCGGGTGAAAAATTGAGTTTTAACTTGGAAATAATTTTTTTTATGACTCGTTAATAATAAAACTAAGTCATAGAAAGGATCCTCAAGGAGAAAACATAGTTTCAAACAAAACTTAAAGATGAAAATTCTAAGGAGGGGCTCTAAAATTATAAAAATTTTGGGGTAGGGGTTGCAGCAGCAACAACAGGAAAGGAGCTAGTCAATGAGGTGTATGATCCATAACAAGTACATTGTAAGTAATGCATTTCTTCACTATCGGCTAAGACTCTTTGATCTCCACACTTTCTTTGATCCTTGGATACTCAGTTGGGATACTCGGATACGAGCAGACACTAAGATGTATTTTTCTTTTACTCTTGCTTGAACTTGCAACCTTGAAACTATTAACAACATATGCCCATTCGTTTAATAGTAACCTCTTTTTAGTCTTTCATCTTTATTTCACCAAATCCAACAAGTCACATAGAAAGAAAAATCCTTTATTAACCAGGAAGGGACCTTTTGCTTTGCCTTGTAATCTTGTAATTTTTTTCCTTCAGAACCCCTTTACCCAGGGTATATTCACCTTAAAACATTCAACAGGTGGAGCCTGGAAGGATCCTCTCTAACATATTCCCAATGGGGGCAGCTATAACTCAGATGCTTGAAGGGAACTCTCTACTACTATGTCCAAAGGGACGAATTTAACTCATGTGCCCCATTTTTTGTTTCAATTTGACGATAAGTTGGGTATAGCTTCTCGTGTTGTCCTTTTTGTTTTTTTTGGTTTTCCAATCAGTTTATAGCATTAGGAGGTGAAGGTGTAGGGTTTTCATGAGGGAGACTTGATATTTTCGTGACGGAAATTCCCACCGCATTGTTCACTAGAATATCCATTTGAGCAAGGCAGTCTTTGTTCATTGATGTCCATATCATTCATATTTGCTCCCTTCATCTTGCATTTAGACAAGAGGTAATCATTTTCAATCTCTGCTCAATAAATATTATTTTAATTTGAAAGTGATCAATGTCAGTTCAAGTTTGGGTTCACAGTTTAGTCCAAAAAGCTAACAACCTTCAATATTTGTTTGTTTAATAGATTTCATTTCCAAGGATTTGTGAGGCATACCTAGTATGTTACCATGCTCATCCCCAAGCAGGCTCCATGTTCCTATTAGACCTTGGTTTTCCTGGGAACCATTGAAATTGTACTTGAACCATCTCGTTGGAGAGTTATCCAACTTTGATTGCATGCTTCATTGCTTAGCCTCTGTCCATTAATGGAATTGCAGCATGTGTCTATAATTAACTTAAAGAATAAATTGCTGGGATGTAGACCAAATTAATTTGCAAGCTATTTGATGTTTAGTTTGAAAAGGTGTAGAACATAGATTGTGTTGATTAATTATATGGAATGGTTTGAGTCATAATCAAAGAGGATAAAACTGTTCGAGATTTTCTGAAATTTTATTGGCAGTTTCAACTTTTTTGGTTTTTAAAATTCTTTATATGTTTTTGTCAGACCACGTCAAGTGTTGTTGTTCCTGATATAGTTGATTATTTATTTTCGAGTGTTATTAGGCCTAGCATCAATAATAATTTCTTTATTAGGGAAAGTGTAGTTCTCTCGATATCGTTGGGAGGCTGGTTTTACTATTGAAGCCCTAAGGAGAATGCATGTTTAAGTAAAAGTGAAGGGAACCTGATCCTATTTAAAACGATTTCATTTTACCCTTTATATTGCCAAAAAAGTGTTTGTTGAAACTATTTAATTAATTTTTCTTTCCTTAATTTACTCATTTAAATCATTTAATCGTTAATAAAATCATTTTATCTTAATGGTTTCATAACAAGGATATTCTAATTATTTTTGTCAGTCTATGTCTGTCAAAGGGATGGATATTTCCATTTTTTATTCAGTTATATTCCATTGTTTTGTTATAATATCCTTGTAACATAAACACAAGAAGAAACATTTAGATGCATATGTATTTGAGATGTCAAATATTCTATCAACTTTGTTTTGTATACATGTTGATATTGCAAAGTTCAACATATCAGTGGTTGACTACACTATCTTAGTTAGTTTCAAGAATCTGCCACCAGAATGAAGAAGTTGTTCGATTAGTGAAGCATATTGTAACAATTGTTATACAAACATATCCACATCAAGCCTCATGGAAAATGGTTGTTGTATCTAAATCTACTGTTGTTACGAGACGCCAAGCTGCATCAGAGATTATACAAGCAGGAAGAAGAGCCTCTCGACAGTAAAAGTAATAAAATGATCTATTTATTCAGTTTGCTACTTTGATTGATCATTTGATTAGACTGTGTGCTTTTATGGTGGGGATACTTTCCTTTATTATTATTTTGATTTCTGCCCATATTTGTTATTCTGATTTCTATCCATATTTGCTTGTGATAACTTGTATATTTTCGTTAAAGGGCTCACTATCCAAATTATGTTTAAAATAATGGACAAGTTTGAGAATGGGGGTGATAATATTACTGGCTTATTTGTAACTACACTGGAGCACATCATGGTAACTCCTCCTGAGAATACACCTAAGGAGGTTCTTAGAACCTTTCCAACATGTTAAAGTTTAGGAAAACATAGAAGTACATGGACAATTAACATATCTAGCTACTTTAGTGCCTTGAAAAGGATGATGCCAATAGGAGTTATACTGTTAGTCCAACAATCTCTCACAATCTCTTTACTAGCAAATGGTATTTCAGAGAAGAACTATGATCCATTTTCTGGTGGAAACTATGCAACTATTTTAGGAATCAGAGAGGATGTGGAAATACTGGCATCACTCCAGAGGCCAAAGAAAGTATGTCAGCATAGTAAGAGATGATTTTAAAAGCTAATATTTTGCTTTTTAATATAAAAATATGGTAGTAACTTCTTGCTATAAGTAGTTGTCTATGAAAGCAATAATATAAACGTTGTTATGTGCTATAAGACATATTGTTTTTCATGGTAGTGATGGAGCTTACCACCCTTCTCTATGCAAACCAAAAGATGATCTGCAGAAGGATGCTCATATGATGGACTTCACGAAAATGATCAACCTTTTATTGTCTAAAGATCCAAAAAGTCGTAGGCGAAAGCTTTATATTCGTACTTTTGTTGTTATTCCACTCACAGAAGATTGTGGAATGGTTGAATGGGTTCTTCATATGCGAGGTCTAAGGCATATTTTACAAGACTTATACATTGCATGTGGCAAGTTTGACAAGCAAAATACAAATCAAATTATTAAACAGATATATGACAAAAATGGATGCAACAACCAAGAAGTGGAAATGTTTAAGGATAATATTCTTCCCATGTTTCCTCTTGTTTTCCATAAGTGGTTTTTAAATACATTTTTTGAGCCAGCATCTTGGTTTCGGGAAAGGGTTGCATATGCTCACACAATTGCTATATGTTCCATGGTTGGTCATATTGCTGGTTTGGGGGATAGACACGGTGAAAATATTTTATTGTGGTCATATTACTGGTTTGAGAGATATACATGGTGAAAATATTTTATTGGACTCAATGATAGTTGTCTATTTTACAAAGGTTTACAGTTACAGAAACTTGAACTTGTACCTTTTCGATTTACTCAGGTAATGTGTCTTTCAATAACATGTTATAGTTTTATTGCTCTCTATAGAGTGTATTTAGTTTTACTACTACTAGCTTTGTTATACAATTTGTGTGTTTGTTGAATGGTTGCAGAATATGATTGATTGTCTTGGCATTACTGGATATGAGGGTATATTTTTTAGAGTTTATAAAATAACACTATCTGTTCTTAAGACACATCGTGAGAATCTCATGAGTGTACTCGAGACATTTATTCACGATCCTATTGTGGAATGGAAAAATTTGAGAAATCTAGTGGAGAAGTTCAGGTATCTTTCAGATAGGGCATGAAAGTATATTTCGACCTCTCTTTGCACATAATTTTCGCTAACATTCCAATTGGGAAATCTTGCAATGGGCCATAGAAAATATTGAGGCTAGGCTTCACGGGGTGGTGGTTGGTGTTAGAGCAGATCCGTCTTTACCTCTCTCTGTCGAAGGTTAGGTTCACCATCTAATTGCAGAAGCAGTTTCTCACAACAACTTAGAAAATATGTATATATGGTGGATGCCTTGGTTTTGAGTTTCAGTTTTGATCCTCTGGAATGAACAAATCCGCAATCATAATAAATAAATCCAAAAATTTTATTTGATTATAGGGATTGGACTTAGGGTGTAGACTCTAGATATTTGGGGTTTGCCGCTCTGTTGAGATGTTGAGTGATGTGGTGGAAGACACAGTGTTGGAGCAGGGAGGAGAGGTATGTTACATATGTACTATTTCTTTTAAAGCTATAGGTTCATGTGGGTTTTGAAAGTAGTGAAAGTTGAGATAATTATCTAGGAAGAGTAGAGTAATCACTCCTAGGGATCTATGTCCTGTGGGACTGTTCTAAATCTAGAAAAGCTTCTAACTCATGTGATTTCCTAACTAAGAATTGACAATTAACTAAATATAGAAAAACAATTCTCTAATTATTGAAGTAACTAAAACTGGAAATTGTATTGCATGCATGAACCCTCTACCATTGTCTATTTATGTTGCACAACCTACAAGACACTCTTTCTATTGCACCTTCACTCAACTGTCCATTTAATTGCAAATAAGTGTCAAGAACCAAGGCAAGGAATTTGGTTGCATGTATGTTGCATTGAGTCTATTGCTAGTGAATTTGCTCATCTGTTGCAACTTGTACCATACATGACACACTCTCTCACTCCAATTGTGTTCTCTTCTTAATCCAAGCACTCTCTCCTCCCAATTATACACCATCTCTCCAACCAACCATTTTTTGTTCAACATTCAATGGATAACAATTCAAAGCACTAACGAAAACTAACATATATATGCTTTAAATTCAGTGAGTGATGGAGAAAAAGTAATGAAGAAAATCAACAATGTAATCGATATGATTAAGTCTTGCTAATTAGAATCACTCAACATTGAGATTGTAGCATGTGATACTCATACTTGAGTACTCACATACCTACACCCTAAGAGGTACAATTGTGGTCCACTCTTGTAATGTATTCTTGCAAGCCCGCCCAATGATGATACACTATCTCTATAGATTGTTTTTCTATGATGGACCACCTTTATTAATTTTCCACTACCTTATCTTGAATGTGTGACCTATTAGAGATATCTACAACTTTGGTAGGACCCTTTGTTTCCTTCGCTCACTTGGTATCTATCCCTTGGTCATCAGTTTGCTTCACTTTGACCCTTAGAGCACTTATTTAAGGTATTTGTTAAATTAATGGTGGCTAGGGGTGCAAAATCTCGATTGTGTCCATAATCACTTAGGATCAGGGTAATTTTTAGGGGCAAAATTTCTACAATTGGCTATTTTTGGGTTTTTTTCAAAAAATAAATTCACTATTTGGTCATTTTTCGTGTCTAATATCGCCTATATTTACATAAAAATATGTTTTTTTATCATAATATTCGCCAAAATTTACACATTTCAGTGTTAATTTTATGTTTCATATTTCATATTCACCTACCTACACTACAACAAATCCTGGAATTAACGTCCCATTTAGCGTCCATTTTAAGTGTAATTTTTTTTATATTGAGTGGTCAAACTAGACGCTAAATGGGACGCGTCATGGAAAAAACGTAAAGCGTCTCAAAAAACGTCTTTTTTTGCTTCCTAGATAGCATCCTTAATGGTGTCCAAAATAGAGTCTATTTTTTTGCTTCCAGAATAGCATCCAACTTTGCTTCCTAAACAACGTCGAGGTTTGCTTCCTAAATAATGTCATATTTTTCTTCCTAGCAAGTGTCTGCTTTTTCTTCTTAAATGGCATCCCCGTTAGTGCCATATTTGCATCCTTAATAGCACCATGTTAGCATCCAATATTGCATCCATTTTTGTTGCCACTTTATCATCCCATTTTGCACCATGTTTTACTTCCAAATATGTGCCAATTTTCACTTCCAAATTTGAACCATTTTTTTCTTCCAACTTTGAACCAATTTTTTCTTCCTTTTTTGCATCATGTTTTGCAACCAAAATGACACCAAATATTTCTTCTATTGTTGCACCATATTTTGCTTCCTATGTAGCGCCATGTTTTGCATCCAAAAGAATGTCTTATTTTGCTTCCATATCAACGCCATGTTTGGCTTCATCATTAGCACCATGTGTTGCATCCTTTGTAATGCCTAATTTCATGTCTTATTTTGCTACCATATCAATGCCATGTTTGGAATCATCAATAGCACCACGTGTTGCATCCTTTTTAATGCCTAGTTTCGCATCTCTCATTTTTTGGTCACTAATTTAGTCATTTTTAGTAGTTTTATATAATTTGGATTTTGGTCATTTTATTTGGTCACTTATATCTCATTGTTTGGTCACTCATCTCTTTTTTTGCTTACTAATTTAGTTGTTTGTAACCAATATTATAATATCATTAGGGCATGGAGGAATCGAACCACCAACCTCCTTGTAAGGCAGGCACTCTTCCATTGTGTTAGCACCCTTTAAGAATTTGGGAACCTAACTTACAAAGTCCTCTATAATGGTAAAAAGGATCAATACACAGCTTTGAGTATCTAATGGTCATCAAAGGATGATAGATTGTATAAGTTCACAATATATGATCAAGAAGGTTATGAAATCCATAAACCTTTTCTAGGAATTTTGAACAAAACTCAAGAAATTGGCTTAATGGGATTACAAAAATCACTATTCCCTAGCAACTGTAAGTGTACCACTATATGAGACCTATCAAAAACAATTATATTGGTGTGGATGCCAAGGATATAGTAGATAAGCATGATTATCCTAGAGCCATGTATAAGTGGAGCAATAAGGAGAATCAAAAGAGGATGATCAACCCAATAATTGGTGCTTCACATGGATCCTATCCACCATGGGATGAGCAAAGTTCCTTCTTCCATCAAGCTAACTTATTGGTTAAATTACAAAATATTTAAGTTAACCAATAAAACATTGTGACTACAAAATAACACATATCTAGACATTTCTCATTAGCACTTACATTGTGCAAGTTCCTACTGCATCATGGAAAACAGAGATTCAACTTTTCCTAGAGTTGTCATTAGGAATCAAGGGGATCATCTTGTTTGGATTCCATAGCATTCTCTATTATGCTAAGTTCATTTTTTCCAGGCCTTAAGCTCTCTTGAATTTTCATTAGGAATCAATGGGATCATCTTGCTTTTTGTTGGCTTCCATAGAATTTTGTATTATGCTAAGTTCATTTTTTCCAAGCCTTAATCTCTCCCCTTAGCATCTCCACTTAACAATCGGGTTCATTAAATTTTTTAGGACATGTGGTGTTCAAAGCATTTGCGTGAATGTACATCAATATGAATTCTTAGATAGCACACTTGAGCATTTAATCAGGGTATACGAAGACATTATCTAGAAGCTTCAACACGAATTTACATGCATAACTGCATACTTATGGGACTCGACATACAAGATGTTAACCATAAATTTTGATAAGGCATTGGGCTATACATTAGATAAATAAAAAAGCAATGTTTGAAGTTTGATCGATTAAGAAGGAAGCAAGATAAAGACAATGATAATGACGATAACCTTAAACTTCCAATATCATCAACCTGTCAAGTCGCAAATTGAATCATGCTGCCAAAAAAGTGCTTGGGTATGGTCTTAACTTCACCATCGTCCCAAAGAGGATACCAGCAAAGGAGTTAGTCTATTAAATTGAGAACGCCATCAGATCTCTCCCAGGAGAGTTGGCGAAAGCCCATTAGAAAAGTGTGTGTGGTTACCATTAGACAAGACCTTCGAGACAAAGAGGAAGTTGTGGAATTAAAAGAGTTTTAAAAGGAAAGTTGCAATACCATACTCAAAGAAGATAAGGGGAATTCTATAGTAGTCTTGAAAACAGAAGATTACAATGAAAAAATGCTCAATCATTTATCCAACACTGGAAGTTATAGATAATTCAATAAAGATCCAAGCTACGGGGTCTCCCATGCAATCAGGGAATCATCATTTGATGACGAGATGAAGAAAAACTCACTCCCAGTAACAGCCTAATTCCTCGTATATACACGTTATCTAAAATCCATAAGGAAATTAATGTTCCACTTAGATCGATTATAAACACAATAGGGTCCCTATGTATTATTTGGAAATTTTTTTAGCAAACAAACTAAAACCATTGGTTGGTCTCACAAATTCCTTTATTAAAGACTCTACAAATCACAAAAGGCCTCTTTAGAACAAGAAAATAACCAGAACAAAATATGAAACTGAAGACAGGAGATGTTGGTTACTGTGCTAATCACAAAAATCTGAGAAACTAGTGTGAGGTAATTCACAAAAGCAAAATCCCAACAAAATTCAAGCATATATATTGAGAGGGAAAGGATACAATTTGTTGGAATGAATATAAAAAGAAGTTACAAAATCAGGTAAGAAGCTATATGAAAACAGATAAATTTTACCAACATTGTGTAAGATTTCAACTTTGCTAATTATAGACTCAAATTTATTAGATTTTGCTTTCAAATTATTTTCTCTCTCCTCTACATTAGATGAGGTTTTGTCAGTATATTTATCTTTCAGTTCAAATAAACCTCAATGAAAAGTCATCATAAGAATATTTTTCTTAAAATCACCACTGCAAGACAAACCTTACTAGAAATCGAAGTCTTGAGGGCATGATAATGGGACCTTAATATACGATGCTGCGCCATACTCTGATTGTTACCACTGCATCTAGTAGCATCGTCCCTCTCTCTCGAGGGATTGCTGTGGCCTTTTGATCCTTTAACCCCATGAGAGGAATTTTGCAGTGTCTCACTCATTGTTTCTTCAACTTTGATTGTATCTTGGGTCCCAAACCTTCTTCTCATCCTTTATATCACTGATCTAGCTCACAGGTTTGAAACACAATCAGAAAAATCCCATGTAGATATTGAAAACAAACTAAACCTTAGTCTGTCACATAGCATGACTGTCGTGCAAAACCAAAACAAATACAACTAGTTTCATAGAGATGCTGAAAATAAGACCTCAATGTAAGATATTGATTTTGTTTCCAAACCCACAAAAGGCATATTGAAGTAGAGGTGCTAGATCAATCAAACTATTTGTTTTTATTATGTTTTATTTCCTAATTGATCTGAGAACAAGGGCCATTCATTCTAACATGTTCTTCCAAACAGATTAAAATTAAAATAGCTTCTCAACTGTATTATGAGACATTTTTTCTTAAAGCATATCGTAACCTACCTTAAAATATAGTCAAATTGTTTTCTTTTTATCAAAATTACCTGACTTTAAGCTTAACATAAATCATAATAGATTCCTGTGAAAATGGAATTAATTCTCTCTTCACTTGCTTTAATTTGTCATGCATTGCAAAAAGACCTAAAGGCAATCTTATTCTTTGATCCATTATATCATATTATTCAATCTTAAGGTCTTTATGAGTATTAGAAACTTCAATATGTGAAAGGTTGGGTAATTCCAAGGAAAATTACATCAACCTAAAACCATGTCTCTAACTTAACCAATGATTGAATTACATAAAACCATTCACATAGAAATATAGCAAACTCAATAGTGGGACATGAAATTATGAATTACAAAGATGGTACATCTAATAGCTCAAAGAACAAACACTACATTTGCGTGTCTATCCCCATGCATACTATATTTTGAAAAATCTATAAATATGGGCAGTGCACACTATCATGAATGTAGAAAATTTGGGAACTATCCACAATTTACACTTTTACTCACTGCAAAGGTTGGTTCTTTGAAATCGGCAAGCTGACTGAGATATTGAAAGATGGTACAACCATAGTCAAGCATGACAGTGTACAGTAATATGCCACTGATGTTTTAGGGTTCCACGTGTACAGGTTTACACATTGTACCCATTGGATTTGTAGTGTTATGCTAAAGAATAATCTAATTTGCAAAGTCTATGTAAATAGTATACCCATCTCCGAAAGAGTCAGTTTTCTTTTAGACATTAAGCCATGTGTTTCTCCTTTAGAACAAATTTGATCAAATCCTCCTTTTGACCCATTTGGCTAGTGGGTGAGCCGAGCATCATGCAAATATTCAATATATCAGCATGACAGTTGCAGATCAGTCAGATAGTACCCCCTTACTCAAGCTTCCCTACATCAGCTCATCGGACTAATTAAAAAATCAAGTACTTGGCATATATAGGGGTTGTTGCTTCATTTTGTACCCAACATAATTCTCATGTACACAAGTGTTTCACTAGATATTTCTCTTATTTTTGGATTTTGTGGACCATGGATGTTAGGAGAGTTGTACAGAGCTTTTGACCACTTTACTTAGCCTAGCTGGTTCCTCTTAGTCTAGGCCATTCTTCTAATGGCATTAGTAGGCTTGGAATTGGTGGCTTCACAGTGACTTTCTCTCTCCATTGCGGCGTCAGTTTCTCTCCTCTCCTCTCCTCTCCCAGTCTTCCTATCCATGAAAATTACTAAATTTTTGAGGTTTTAGCCATTCTGCACTTAACCCCACTTTCACTCTCATTTGTTGATATATCACTGCCTTTCATTCCTTTGAGGAGATTATTGCTGCTTGTAATTTTTGAGTCTCATAATTCATTGGACCTTTGATAAAACCTTCTTTCAGGGCATGCTTAACTAATTAATCCTTCACATGTGATTGTGGGAACGTCATTACATACTTTAAATGTCTGCTGAAAATATTTCCAGTTTTCAACTTCTGTTATATAACCTTTAATAAGACCATAAGCAAATTCAATTATGGAAACTAATGCTACAGAAAAGAATTTCAAGATGATGTGCAAATGTGTGAATAATAAAGAGAATGAATCTTAATTATTTGACTGAAAGTATCACAGGTAATAGAATGCAAGGACATAATGATAATACTCTTGTTTCTTTGTGTGCTATATTTAATATTGTTGCAAATATCTCATATTTCTCTCGATATTTCTGATTCTTCAGATTGCCAATTTTTTGGAATTTTTCAAAGTTTTTCAGATCCAACTTTATGCTTGTTGAGATTTTCCCTAGTATTTCCAATAAGTCTCTTTCCAACATTGGATATTTATGCTCTGTAACTTTTCAATGGTGTAAGGAGCCAGACTAACCTTCTGACACTGCCTTAACCTACCTCAAGGAATTCATTAGGTATGCATAAAAGGCTCAATCATGAATTCAAGACATGAAAGATTATGAGAATCAAATTTACTGCTATTATGAATAACCATATGCAGTATCAGGGGCCATGCGTGATGTGCATGTGTGGTGGTTCCATTACGTGGCATTTGTCACCCCCTAACTACTGGACTAAACACAATAGACTCATACTACTATACCAGCCTTTGTTAGAAGGTTTGGGCATATTAATCCTAAATATAGTCTCCATCATGTCCTTATATAATCACACCTAATATCTACCAAGATTCCAAACATTTGTTGAGAATTTACCATTGATTAGCAATAGGTACCCCTTCACAACATTTAGGTTAGTTCAACTAAGCACAACCCCTTAGCATGTCTAATCATAACCAAAGTGAGAACTAATCAAAGTTTCTAGACTCAGAATAGGGAAAAACTACAGAAGCAGAAGAGCCAAGAGTTTGACTAGGGTTGGGAAAAACTCAACAAGTACAAAAACATAAATATGAAGAAATGCACAAGTACAAAGACTCGAATTGGGAAGAACTCATGAAGAATTCAACAATCATAGTTTGAATCCTAATTGATAATAAGTCAAACTTGCATTAACCAAGTCAAACTCAGTTGACCCCGAATTTGACACAGGGCGAACCAAAAAAAATATTTTTCTGGCCCAATCCAAGTCAAACTCACACTTAAGAAAGTTTAACTTTGATTCCCATGACACTGGCATGAATAACCATGGGGAGTCAATTGGGATTTCAGCTAATGACCAAAACTGAAATTGAATCAAACATTATGATGAAGTAATCGAGACAATAAGATGTCAACAAGTCCGAAACACACAAAAACAAGTGCTAATTTTAATTAAGATGCGACACACCTTGTGAGAATTCCTACATACTATATTGTTCTAAAGAAATAGTTGAGAAAGCCAAAAAAACGTCTTAGGAATATAGGAAAAAAAAAAAAAAATATCCAAAATGATTTCACTGACTTATATGCTTAGTTGTTTACATGATCCAATGCTCAACAGAACTAGTTGCCATGCATCTACACTTGTGTCTAAAGACATTCGTAGGTGGCAACCCTAATATGCATTTGATATGCACATCATCTCCTATATCCTACAAAATATCACAACAACTATCTAGAACAATTCTATACATTTACATGAGTAAACCCGTTGTGCGAAGCAGGTGTCGTTTAACTAGCTTGAGACTCTTCCCCAGATGCAGTTCAAATTGTCAAAATTTGGTGTGTTCAGGTGTATTCTATGATGAATAAAAAGTGCAACCTGACATCATCCCCTTAGGTACAGAGGATAGACAATAGTATTTGAAAAATTGTTTTTCGCTAATTTTCTTTTCTTTTATCTAAATTTCATTACTATTCAAAAAATACTTATTTTCATCATTTTACTAGGTTTCCTATTGACACCTTGTCTAAACTCAAAAGACCTTAAGTTGTCATTCCAATAAGCAAACTAGAAAAGTGCACCAAACTAGAACTTGTTGTATGTTATTTACATACACTTAATCACCCAGGCCTTGAAATAGCCTCTTCCATGCTAATAGCTGCAATACAGAATTTGCTTTTAAAACATAGCTCTGTTGCACGTTAAAGCCCCTACAAGGGAAAGCATGACAACTGGGTATGAAATAGATATTCTCCAACGTCATTCAGAAAGTATCTGATCATTAAAAAGCATGCAACTCATACGACCCAAAACAAACAAGAAAAAGGAATTGTTAACCTGATAGTTCAAAGGATAGAATCTTTAGTTCTTGAAACTGATAGTCACTGAAAAGAGTATTGTAAAAAAAGAAAACGATGTAGTCCAGAGTCTCTTTCTCTAAAACGTTCCAAACCCTGGTAGTTTGATAGTACAGAGATCATAATCTCTGGCTCTAAAACCAATAAAATCACTCGGGGAATTATTAACAATAGACATACAAATAAAATCACCCAATATATAAAAAGAAACAGTTCTTGAAACTGATCTAATCACTACAAAGAACATTGTAAAAGAAGAAAATGAAGTAACCTTATCTCTCTCTCCTAAACATTCTAGACCATGGCAATATGATTGTATAGAGGTCACAGACTCTAACTCTAACACCAATAACATCACATAAGGCAGTGTTAACAAATAAAAACAACCAATGTAGAAAAACAATCTTCAATTCTTGAAATTGATATAGTCACGGAAAATAACAATGTAAGAGAATAAATCAAGTAACCCATATTTTTTTGACACACATAGATGCCTTCCATATTTTGGTAATCTTATTGTACAGAGGCCATATAAGCTCTGATTCTAAAACAACTTTTAAGGAAGTATTAACAAAAGCATACAAATAAAATCATCGAGTACAGAAAGTTCTTCCAGGTCACTGATAACCAAATCGGTATCCAAAAGAAAGAAACGTGGTCACTCGTAAACTTGCATGTCCTACAATAAAAATCCTAGGATTTTCAATCTAATAATGCTCCGAATGTCAATACCAGTAAAAACAGTCCCAATTAAAAAAGAATTGCAAGCATACCCATGAGACAAAATTTTGAAAAGGAAGCTAAAATGCCAACCAAAAACCTTATTGGGTTGAAGAAGACAAGTACCAGTACGTAGAGTTGAGAGCAATGTAGAGGTTTAACTGAAACTGACAAGACTTGAAATTGGGAGTTTCGAATAAAGAAGTGCGGTGAGGAGGAAAGAATGTAAGCAAGATTTTCGTTTAGCATTGAAATGAGGGAGAGAAAGGAGTTGTGATTTTCCCTACCCTAAGAAGTTTGATTTGTTGTTTTTTCACAGTTGGGTTTTTTCCGCTTTTTGTAATTTTGAATTTGGTGAAGTATCAAAGAAGCCAATTTGACTTTGTGTTTAATCCAAAGGAATATCCTTAGAGATTCAAAATGTGGAATTTGATAATTGGTAATGTGGGTTTGCATATATTTATCCCATACTTTTGGATGTATTTGGTGCATTCGCTTTTTAGCACCCAACGGATAGGATTTGAATTTTTTCAAATGAATTATGAAATTTGATAACTTTATGTAAAAAAATAATAATTATTGGAAAATAATGAAAGGATTTGACATGAACCCACTAAGATACATACAAAATCCATGGAGACTATTGGCCTCTTTCTCTTCCTTGTGTCGACCCACGGTTCAACAGCAACACAATACCAACAAGACACCACAAGACATTGCCCCGACAAAGCAAGCTCAGTCGGCAACGCCTGCAAGGCAGGAGCAGTCTCACCTGAGATATCTTAATGGGTAACTACCATAACCATGTTTCCACAATTGGAAAGGGATTATAGTCCCTTGGCGCGTGGCCAAGGTGCTAAAAAAAGGTGAGAGGACGATGGATTTTGTCACTGCGCAACCGAGGCACAACTCTATGTCATCCCGCACATGAAACAACCATGTCCTTGACCTCAACAAATGGCACAAATTGTGTGACGCAACTGATTCCTTGTGCTTGACGGATAGTGAGTGACCTATATTTTAACTTATCAATTTAACCATGAACTCATACATAACATTCTAGTAATGCTTTAAACATTCATTCATTCACTGAGTAATAAAATGGCGACATACGCTCAATAGTAACTCATCAATATACAATAAGCAACTACTTGAAATTCACATACACACTCAGCATTAGTCAAACATTCAACATAGGAATTAACGTGGAAACCCATCTGGGAAAAACCACCAAGGTGCTCTTCATCTGGCATGAGAAATTGTGTATAGCACCTTGCACTCTGTGATCTGTAGACTGTTCTTAAGATATGTCTTTCTAACTTAATATTTTTTCTCTCATGCTCTCTAGTTTATTCTTCTATCTAATCCTACTGATATGCACACAGCCTGGATCAACTCTTATACCTCTACTATCTGGGCACTTAGTTTCATATTACTCCTACTACTAGCGATCTACGCACACAACTACAAGATCCGCGGCTCAACAACCTTCTACTGCTACCAGACTCTTCTCTCCTTCTAACCCTAACTTCCTTAACAAAACTGAGTGACTTAGCGAATCAACAACTAAAAACAACCCTTATACAGAGTGGGTTCTTTCTATTTATAACTTCTACAAGACCACACAGGTTTGACTACATACTGCTCATTTGTTACATGTTATAATCAGTCGTAAAAAATGGTTACAAGCTATCATAGGCTAACACAAGGCGCTATCGGCCTGACTTACATATATTCCTTCATACATGTGGCATCCATTGGCTTATGTTTCCTTTTGTAGCTAGGGTTTTGCCCCTAGCTTGTGCGAATGAGCACCTACTAAGGAAAATGGATTCCTTATTAGCAGTTCAATAATATGTGAAATAAAAGATGCTAAACAGTAATAAAAATTAATCTAAACATGTTCATGAAGCAAAACAACAAAAAGTAAAGAATGATTTTTTATTGATCTGACCTCCAATGTGGAGGTTGGTGAAGCCCGTTGCGCTGATCCGAGAGGTTGCTCCGAGCTCCAGCTGTTCCTTCTCTTTCTCCAATGGTGGAAATGGGCCAAAAGGGGCTCTCATGGTGAAAGTAGCTCAATGGTGAGCTAGGGTTTCAAGAGAAATTTTGGCAGAGGCAAGATACTTGTGATTGTGGATGTGAAATGAGGGGTCTCCATCACTTATTTATAGTGGTGGAGTACCGGTTTTAGGGTTAGGGTTTCAGCTGTTTAGGGTTTTTTCCTCCTTTTCCTCATTATTTTATATTTTTTCTTCCTTTTTGGAGATTTTTTGCTTTTTTGGAGGAATTTTGGATATTTTTTGGAGGAAAAGAGGGTTTTATGGCCTTTTGAAGGTATTTTAAGCCTTTTGGAGGCTTTTTAGATGGTTTTATGGGTTTTTGATGGAAATATGGTAGGAAAATGGATAAATGAGCCATGTAATGGGGTAGATGAGGTAGTGAACCTTTTTTGGGTGTTAACACCTTTAGCACCCATGATCTTCCTGAATTGTCACTTTCTATTCGTTACCCATCTGTACACCTGCAAACTCGATTTTCCTCCATTGTGTGCATGTTCTACCTTTCTTCACTGATCCCTTTAATTTCTGCTTGACCTACTTTCGTCCTTCTGTCGCACACACACTTTTCCTAGTCCAACAGGCCCCCAACACTCACATGTGGCTCATCCCGAGCCACTAAGCAAAAATGGAAGTCTTCACAAAATTTCCTGTTGCAAAACTGTACTTTCTCCAAACCACTTATGTTTTTGGCATAGGCTCAGGCTGCGTGGGAGGACTAACCTTGTCCTGCAATTCCTTCACCATCTGTTGCACACTAGCAACTTTCGCTGTGACTTATTTTGCCTGTGCGACCAAATGCTTCACACAGTCGAAACTGATATATTTTGATGGGCCTGCTTCTAGTGACCGTGTTATGGTTTGAAGGTTTTTCCTGTGCGACCAAATGCTCCATGAAGTTGGAATTGATATGTTTTGATGGGCCTGCTTCTAGTGACTGTGTTATGGTTTGAAGCTTCTGCTGCACAGGCTAAATAAGGCCTGTGAGGCATGGTGCCCCCGATTGGTGTGCCTCTACTTCCGCTTCCCTAATCCGATCTTGGTCACGAAGAGCCTGGATTTCCTGCTATATCTATTTGATATCCACCATCTTCACAACCTTCTCCTGAAATGGAAGCTTCTTCATTTCTTCCTTCACCACGCTGATTTTCTTGTTAGTTTTCCTTGTTCTTGATATGATCTTTTTGCAGCCACATCCTCCAGAAGTGCTTCCGAAATCATGGAAACAACTTCTACTTCCTTAGTGCAGAATTGTTCTCCTTCATTTATCTTCCTAGTAGCCTCATACACTGCTCTTCTTCTCTCTTTGAGCACCTCAAGAGGTGCTCTCGATACCTGCTTTGCTTGCAGCTCCTCAACTTACTTCTTTGGTTCTGCTGCAATCCGTGCCAGCCAGGAAACCTTAGCTGTTGAATCTTCATCTTCTTGGCCCTCTACTAGTGGGAAGTTTGAAATTGCACCTTTAATCACTCTAGTTAGTGCGATGTGGCTTTGCTCACGCACCACAATGTCTTTCTCTTTCTCCTTCAGGAGGTCCTTATGCTACTTTTCCTTCCTTTGTTGTTTTGTTTCTTGATAGGCAATTGCATTCTCCCTCAGCTGTATTTCCGTTGCAGCTACCTGCTGTATCTCATAGACTTCTCCTAATGAAAGATTGGAGAATTCGATCTGTAGTGTGGCAAATTCTTTGACCACATCATCAAATGCACTTGTTTCCGTCTGTATCTCTATCGCAGCCCCATGGATCTGTACTTTGATGGGCGGCACTAAATATGGTGTTACAAGTGGAACACTGGTATCCATGCCATATGTATCGGCCTCAACAGTGGTTTTGACATCATTGATGGCGTCTATGAGCTTGTTTAGGTGCCTCGACACTTGTTTAGCCACATTTACCTGCTGCGTGTTCAAAACTTCGAGGCTCTTCTTTGCGACCTCAGCTACAACATTTGCGATTTCTTGCACATCATCCTCAATCAACGTGTTCATATTAGCCGTTCTGTTGGCTTTTATTTTCTTGTGTAATGGCCCATGTTGTCGTTGTTGTTCCTTCTGGTGATTGCGGGTCTCCTCATTAGTAGGTGTCTTCTCTTCATCACTTCGATGGGAGCCACTATCACCGCTGTGATCATCATTTTCTTCATGCAATCGATTGTCTTGACCATCACCTCCATTGTTTCCTTGGTAATTTCCTTGGCCAACGCCAGTATCCCCGCCCACGCCATCATTTCTTGGTTAGCTGGTGGATCTTCTTGGTTTTGTTTTGCAAGTAGTGGCTCTTCCAGTGGGATGCACCATTCTTTAGGCCATTCCTTAACAATGGTGTCCACTCCATCGTCATCAATCATGAACCCTGCCTGGTGAGCTTGCTTGGCCGGGTCCTTCTTTGACTCCAAAATCATGTTATGCGCTCTCGCCTGAAAATTTGTGAAGGTGGCATACCTATGCACCGCCACAGCATGGATTTGATGGGATCTCCTGATAACATCATGTAATGCCTCAGCATGTCGAAAAAACTTGATGTTAGTATCCTTCTAGAGGATCTTCTTTTTCTTGTCCTCCCATAGGTTTTGGTACTTTGCGCCATGGCAAGGTAGTGGGACATCCATCTATATATAATTTGGTGGGTTGGCCCACAAGGTGAACGAGATCAAGATGAGCATCTAGGAGTAGTGAAATTTGTACTTGGGGTCCTCCTGGGCTTGTGTTGCATTGTTAATCAGTTCATTCAGCAAGAACTACGACCAGTTGTAAGTTACGCCTAGTGTGCACTGCTCTCCAACCTCTACCACTGCAGAAGTGCATTCATTTAGCCACATCCTGTGCAACATCTTGCATGATAGGATCCTTGTGGTGAACCTCACGATGATTTCTTCAATGATGGGAATCGAGAATCCCCTACCCACACATTGAAGCTTATACTTCATTTTCATCTTAATGGCATCCCTGCCCTGGCGCAAACACAACGCTGGGTCTTCTTCTGACTTTGAGAGTTTTGTGATCAACGAGACAAGATCGACGTCAATGATGTATGGTTGATCGAGCCACAGGAACCCTCTATGGAAATAGACTAAGAATTGTTTCACATATGTGTTGTCCTATAGGTTGTGGCCAAAATGCGGCATGAAAAACAAGTCATAGAACAGCATGGTCACATGGTCTTCTCGTTCGACGCATTCCTTCATTAACTTGACAGCTTGAGTACAATGTTGTACCTGTTAGAATAGTTATGGTAGTTATGATGAGGATGACTGATGGGACCAAAAAGCACACCATCATTATCCTCATATCTTGTTGAATTAATGACGCTTAGCTGTCATAACCACCTCAATCTTCACTAGATATCTGCACTTTCATGTCGGCCAGCCTGTAATTTATTCATTGTCCAACATTTTCCACCTTTTACTGCATTGTGCTCTTTTTCTCGTGCTTTTAGCTGGTTCCGCCACAGACATGTGACAAATAGTTTATGTCCTTTCTCATTTCCTGCTCTTTTTTTTTCATGTGCGGTGCCATTCTAGCCAGGGATATTATGACCATCATAGTATGGTTTCAGGTGACTTTCATTCACCATACCCGTGACATACACACCATCTAATTTCTGTAATTTTACTACGCCATCATCAGTGATATGCAGTATCGTGTATGGCCTTAGCCAATGTGTTTTCAACTTTCCTGGATGTTTGAAAATTTCTTGTCATCCAACAACACGAGTCCTACAACTTTGAATGGTTTGATTCAGATATGGTGATCATGCCATGCTTTCTGTCACTGCTTCTCAACTATCTAATGTAATCCTGCGATGAAGCGTTCCTCTTCCATCTGAACAAGTTGTGCCACCTTCTAATCGACAACATACCTGTCGGTCATCTCTGTTACTATAGCTATCTGCAGGCTTGGCACAATGTACTCCATTGGCACAATAGCTTCCTGTCCATATACTATTTTGAATGGGGTGTGCCCTGCCAGTCGCTTGCAAGTTGTACGATACGCCCATAGCATAATTGATACTTTCTGATCCCATTCATATCGGTGCACATTGCATACTTTGGTCAATGCATTCTCTAGAATCTTGTTGAAAGATTCAGCTGTTCCATTCGCCTGAGGATGATAGGGTGTTGTCTTCTTATGTTGGATCTGAAACTCTGCAGTTAGCTCAACAATCATTTTGTTAACAAAATGCATACCTTGGTCACTTAGTAGAATTTTAGGGCAACCAAATCTAGTGACTATGTTTTCAAATGAAAACTTTGCCGCAGTCGCAGCGATACAATATTTAAAAGGCATATCTTCTTCCCATCTAGTTAAATAGTCTGTCACAATGATAATGTAGTGTGCACTAGTTCTCTTTCCTAGTGGACTGATTGGTCCAAAAAAATCAACTTCCCACTTGTCGAATGCTTGAAGGTTTATCTACTGTGCAAGCGGCATCTCGTTGTGGCGCAATGATTTTCCTATTCTCTGGCAGATATCACAGTGCATGCATAAACTTTTAGTATCCATGTGTATGGTTGGCCACCATAGTCCCACCTACAATATCTTGCGCACAATTTCTTTTCCCATGTAGTGTCCTCCTGCAACACCAGCATGTGCTTCGCTCATCACCCAAGGTTGTTCATAGTAAAAACACAGCGGGCAGTATTTCATCCATGCCCAACTTATACAGATGTCCCACAATTAGTGTATAATCGGCAGCTTTGACAACCAAAATTTTCTTCTGATTAGTTGACATTCCTTTCGGTGCATAGCATGTGCTCAAAAAGTGAATGATTGCGTTAAACTCATGGTTATGATCATCCATCATGTGGATCGCAAATAGTTGCGCGTCAAACAAATTATCTTCTAGGATGCTTGGATCTTCACCACTTTCTATCCTTGATAGGTGGTCTGGCTCGACATTCAGTCGACCAGGTTTGACAACGACCTCAAAATCAAATTCTTGAAAGAGGAGAATCCATTGACATATCTCCCCCACAACACTGGCTTGTTGACTAAGTATTTTAGCGCTGAATGATCAGTGTAGATCTAAAAATTTCCACCCAACAAATAGTGTCTAAAATTTTGAAGAGCATAGACCATAGCAAGGCTTTCTTTTTCCGTCGTTGTGTAGTTCTTTTCTGTTGTTGATAGTTTTCTACTTGTAAAATAAATAGGGTGGTCTAGTGCACCCTCTCATGGTTGCGTCAAGACTATGCCAAGCGTGAGAGACGACGTGTCGACATGAACATGGAACTCCTTCTTCCAATCGGGGAACACAAGTATTGGCGCACTGACCATCTTGTTCTTTAATTTGTCCAAGCTTTCCTGGAAAGCTGGTGTCCACTGAAACTTTGCATTCTTTTTCAACAATTTCTCCATAGGTGCGGTGATCTCCGCATATCCCTTGATGAAATTTCTGTAGCAAACTGTGTGTCCTAGCACTAATCTTAGTTGCATGCCTAATGTAGGTGATTGTAAGTCAAGGATAATCACAATTTTTGTTGGGTCGACCAAAATACCATCCTGACACATGACGTGACCCAACAAAACACCAAATGGTGCACAAAAGATACATTTCTTGGAATTGAGTGCAATCTGATATTGGCAATAGTGGGTCAGCATCATGTGCAAACTCTCAATATGGTCTCTTACTAGACCAAACATAGTCCAATCATCAAAGTAGACTTCAATAAACTTATGTATAAAATCTTTAAAAGAAGAGACTACTATTTTAGAAGAAATAGCAGGTGCATTCTTGAGTCCGAAGGGCATTACCGTATATTGGTAGCAACCCCATTCGGTGACGAAGGTCATTTTGTGGCGATCCTCCTTCGTGATTATGACTTGATGATAGCCAGAGAAGCCATCGATAAATGAATACATTTATTTCCCTCTGATTCTTTCAAGCACTTCATTTGTAAACAGTGTTGGGAATGGATCATGTAAGCATTCATCGTTTAGCTTCCTCATGTCGAAGCAAATTCTGACTTCACCTGTTGTATTCTTATCTTGGATTACTATAGGGCTGATCCATTCTGATTCCTCAACAGGTTCAATGATTCCTACGTCGAGCATGTGATCCAATTCTTCTTTTACCTTTTCTTTATACCTTGGATTCAACCTATAGGGTCGCTACTTACTAGGTTTAGCATCTGGTCACAGGGGTATTTTCATCTCCCCTAGATCTCCTACTATCCCCTTCATCTTTGAGAAGTTAGTAGGGAATAGGTTCTGGTACTCATGCATCAAGTCCATGATCTTTGTGACTCTCTCTTCATCCCAATAATCTCCTATATTGGCTAACTTTGGGTTCTCCGATGACCCAATGTTTACTTTCTTGATTTTCAACGGCTTAAGGAACTAATCGCTTGAAATATCATTCCCTTCAACTGTGCAGGTGCTCTCTGATTCTGGTATGTTTATGTTAGTCGAATCATCATTTAGTTTTCCAACTATATTGTAGCAAGCCATCCATTGCTGAATGGTCGTGCTGCACTGGTGATAATTGGCCTCTTCTACATGGATTTTAGTGAATATCTTTTCCTTTATCATTTGAAGCACATCATCAACTGTAGGTTTCTCATCAGCAAATTCAAATGTGTGTCTAAACTTCTTTGTGATCCCTTCCCAATCTTAGGTTCCTTGTCGCAATTCTATAGATGCATACCAGGTTCTTGGTGTATTTTACAATGTGTGTATGAAATGATGGACCCATTCATGTTGCAAGTACTCTGCTAATACCTTGCGATAGTGGTTAAGATGTTCAACATGGTTCTCCAGTCTTGAATACTTGTGATTTACGAGGGTGACCTCTTCACCGAATCTGATTTGCATCAATATTTTGCACTGTGTCCAATCTGTTATAGACTGCTTATGTGTACCCCACCATCTAGTGGGCGTAGCTTTAGCACATGATCTAGCACAAACAAGCGCTAGGATTCTGGTACACATCCTTCAAACTCAGTTAAGAAGGTCACAAGGTTAGGTAAACCCTCATAGGTGGGTATTTCTCTTAACTCATTCTCCACCTGTCACACAAACCTTGTAACTCTTGTGTACCTCCTCATAGAGACTTCATGTAGTATGTTTTGCCAATTCTCCAAGGCCTCCCCTAAGTTGGATGTGCAGGAACTAGCACTCTTCCAACTCAGGTTTCCATATTCTATTTGATTGATCTAGTCTTCTTGCATGGAAGTGACATTGTATATCTGGTCGAGATAGTCAACCTGTCCCTCATTGTATACGGGTTCAACATGTTTATGTCCCTCTAAAGGATCAATTGGTGACACTACCCTCATCTCATCATCCTAAAATTAGAGAATCCTTTTCTTGAAGTCTATAATTTCCTAGTTGTATATGTCTCATTCTATCCCCAATAGCGCGGGGTATGGATTCATGTCATCAACAATATTAATGACTTCAAGTTCCACAAACGTGTGCAACCCTTCAATGTCGACAGAAACCTAACTCAACTGGCCAATGGGTAGGACCTTGGCCTGATTTTCAAGTCGCAACTGAACAGGAGACCAATCCAAACGTGGGTTTCCCATACTTTCCTCAGTTTGTCACGTCAAAATATTGACATTAGAGCCCTTGTGTAAGATGATGTAATTCATTTCATAGTCTCCTATCTGTGCAGTCATTCTTAGCTCACGCCCAGTTTTGAATTTCTTACTTACTTGGTTAACTTTCTTTTTAGGTTGCGGCTCCATGGGTGTCTCTTCTATCATTGCTTGTAGTTCCACGATAGCATCTTTATCTTGTATTAGTGTTAAGCAACTTGACAGAAAGGACTTGAGCTTACTAACCTTTTGTGGGAGGTTCTTCTGGAATATGCGTTCAAATTGTTCAGGAATATCCTTGACTTCTTTTGATGTCGATGGTTCTTTTGGATCCATAAATTATGGTCGCACGTACAAGAATACTTCCTTCTATTTCTGGACGTCGAATAACACCTTATTCTACGATGTGGGTCATACCTGTAGCTGCAGTTGTTCTTGTGGTTTATCCTGATCGTCTCTGGTCGTAGCACCTCCTCGTGTTACGAAAATGACCTTTGGATCTTGTGGTTCAACTTGAATCATATGAACATTCATGTTAGGATTTGGGTTTGGGTTCTGTGTAGGGTTAGGTCCTGGAATGGTCCTTGCTTGCCATTTTACAATCAACTGAGGACATTTCTCCACATTATGGTCCTGTCCCTTATAGTATGAACATGTCTTTCTAGGTTCCAGTAAATCACTTGCATAGTGACCTATTTGTCCACATTTATAGCATGTGATCTAACCTCTCCCTCTACTAAATCCTCCTCCTCCACCTCTTCCTCTGAAGTTTCCACCATCCTTTCCTTGAGGGTGTGGTCGCTGTGGTGGGTACTAATTCTGCTGGTCGTGATTTTGTTGTGCATATGGTAGCTGCGACACATACTAGTTCTGATACTGATTAGGTGAGAACTACGCAGGCTGATATGATGGTTGCATCAGTTCAGCTTGATCCTGCCCCTCATTCTTCATCATGTAGATATCGACAGTATTTTCCTTTAGGAGCTAGGATGCTTTGTAATCTTTCTCTTCATGCCTTGCTGACTTACATAATTTACAAAAGAGGTTTGTTAGGGTACTTACAACTTTTTTCAAGGATAAACATTCTTCATCGTGATGTCCTCTAGACGGGCATATGCAGCACCATGGTAGTCCATGGCCATTTAATGGGTTTGGTGCACCCGATGCAATATAGTTCATGAAGGTCAGACAATTATCCTTAGTATGCCTATCCATTCTACATTTCGTGCACCATAATTCTTCATGGGATTCCTTACCCTTCTTAATGTCCTACAGCTGCATCATCAAATTAGCCAACTGTGACTGAATCTGTACCATTCTTGTGGCCTCATCGCCAATTGGTGAAGCCTCTAGCTTCATTCCTAATTCTAGCGCTTATGTCTACGACTCAATCTTTTGCTGCATTAATGGGCCTCAAATGTGTGGTAATAGCACAGCAATAAACCACTCTTTATGCTATACATCCGATGTTTGGAAACTTACTTTAGCCATCAAATTTTTAAAACGCTGGTCAAAGTCCCATACTGACTCTACCAATGCTTATTTGATTTACTTGATCTCAGTGATGCACTATGACTCAGACTTAGGTTTTATGAACTTGTAGTGTTGGTTTATCCCACAATACTAAGAGGGGGAGGTGAATCAGTATTGTCAGTTTTTACTCTTCTCAATTCGCATGCTCCTTTCTGCACTTATTCTTCCACACCGTTGATCTTTTGTGGAGTCTTTCCTGACCTTTGATCTTGCGTATTGCGAGATGTGGGCTGCAGAATCACACTTTCTTATTTTGGACTTTCGCAACTTTGTTTCCGTATTTTCCTGGAGCATTGATTTCCTTGCGGATTTACCCATGATCGTCCGATCTTGATCTTTTGTAGAACTTTGGATTTTCCTCCTATATTTTGTGGGATGCTTCCTAACTGTTCATTCTTGTGCGAGATGCTTCCTAACCGTCCATTCTATAGCTAATGCGGATCTGCATTCTGTCTTTGCGGATTATACAAAAATGGATTCTCATTAATCGGATGTCATCACTACCTTAGTCTTTCACTGAGTACATCATCACCAGGACACCATCATATTCCGTGTCATTATATGTGTCATGCCACATCCTCAACTATGCCATGCCATGCCATCACTACTTTAGTCTTTCACTAAGTTTCTCCTGCCATCATATCCACTGGTTATTCCTTTGTCATTCTTGAACATTTTTTACATCAATGAAAACTCTAACCCAAATTTTCCAACAATATCCCCCTTTGGCATTGATTGCAACCTCTATACATTCTCCCCCTTTGGAAACAATGACAAAGGAACCTTTCTTTCTGACAGCTCCCCCTATTAGTAATTCTCCCCCTGAGATTGAGCTTTCTCCTCTTAGTACTTTTGTAACAGAACTACTCCCATTTTTTGTCTAAGTTGCTCAAAGGCTTCCTTGGGTAATGGTTTGGGGAAAATGTCAGCAATCTGTTCTTTTGTGTCAATGTATTCTAATTTGACAGCTTTTTGAAGTACCTATTCTCTTATATAGATGTTTTGTCTTGAATGCATGATAGGATTCTTAGACATATTTATAGCACTAGTGTTATCACATTTGATCACTATTGGATGTTCATATTTTACAAGTAGATCTTCTAGGGTTTGTCTCATCCAAATAACCTGAGTGCAACATGAGGCGGCATCAATATATTTTGCTTCTGCTGTAGAGAGTGAAATGGAGGATTTCTTTTTACTTGACCATGATACTAAACAATTTCCTAGAAAAAATGCTGCTCCACTAATACTCTTTTGATCGTCGACACTTCCTTCCCAACCTCCAGTAGTAAATGCCTTCAAGGTAAAATCTTGTCCTTTCGGATACCATAAACCATACTCGATAATACCTTTCATATATTTGAAAATCCTTTTTACTGTTGTTACATGTGTTTCTTTAGTAGCTGACTAGAATCTAGCTACCAATCTAACAGCTTGCATCACGTCTGGTCTTGTGGTTGTCACATATAGCAGACTGCCAATCATGGATCTAAACATGGTATGATCTACTTCCAGAGAGTCATCATCCTTACTCAACTTGTAACCAGTGACCACAGGAGTACCAACAAGTTTGGAATCTTCCATTTTAAACTTTTTCAACATATCTTTGATATACTTAGTTTGAGATATGAAAATTCCTTTGTCTATTTGGTAGACTTACAATCCAAAGAAGAATTCCAATTCACCCAACATTGACATTTTGAATTATTTCTTCATTTTAGAGGAAAAATATACACTTAGGATTTGAAGATTGCTCCCAAATATGATATCATCCACATAGACAACAACAATGATCATATTTTTATCTTTGATTTTTAGGTAAATATTACTTTCAGTGGCTCCTCTTTTAAAATGTTGTAGTTTTAAGTAACTGTCTGGTCTTGAAAACTACACTCTTGGAGATGGTTTGAGACCATAGAGGCCTTCTTTAGTTTGCAGACATAGTCTATGTTTTATGACAAGAGAAACCCTTCAAGTTTTTCAATATATACTTCTTCTTCAAGTTTGTCATTTAGGAATGCAGACTTGATATCCATTTGATATACTTTGACGTTTTTATGGCATGAGTGTGCTAAGAACATTTTGATTGCTTCAAGTTGATCCACAGGAGCATAGGTTTATTCAAAACCAATACCTTCTACTTGGGCATATCCCTTGCAAACCAGTAATGATTTGTTCCTTATTACTTGTCCATCTTGATTGAACTTGTTTTTGAAAATACATTTGGTTCCTACAATGCTCTTATCTTCAGGTCTTGGGACAAGTTCCTAGGTCTCAATTTTCTCAATCTGATCTAGTTCTTCATTCATGGATTTGACCCATTCATCACTTTTGCTGGCTTCTGTAAAGTTATTAGGTTCCACTATTGAGAGTAGGGATTGTTCTACATCTGGTAGTTGTCTTCTTGTTTTGACCCCAACATTTTTATCACTCATGATCTGTGACTCTGGATGATCCTTTTGTATTATTCTAGAAGGAGTTTTAGTGTCAGATCTAGGGAAGTCTTCATCATCATCCTATGTATGTTCCTTCTCTTTGCTTTCTTCTTTGTTATGAATGCTTTCATCCTTTTCGATTCTTTTATTTCATTATCACGTGTATTTTCGATGCTGTCAAGATTTTTCTCTTTCCTTGGTTTTATATCATCTAATTTCACATAAGCACTTTCTACAATCTTATGTAACCTATTATTGTAACACCTATATGCCTTTTTGGTGGAAGAGTATCCTAAAAGGATTCCTTCATCAGTCCTAGAGTCGAATTTTCCAAGGTCATCCCCATTTCTTTTGATGTAACAGTTACTTCCAAATACTTTAAAATATTTGACTAAGGTTGGTCTTCCATACCATAATTTGTAGGGGGTATTATCCTTATTTACTCTGAGTTTCCCTCTGTTAAGTGTGTATACAACTTCTCTCCAAAATGAATCCAACAGTTTTGCTTCATTAAGCATTGTTCTGGCAGATTCTTGGACTGTTCTATTTTTCCTTTCAACAACCCCATTCTGCTAGTTTTTGCAGCTGAAAATTGTCTCTTAATACCATGATCTTCACAGAATTCATTGAATTCATTGGAATTAAATTCTACCCCATTATCTGATCTAAGACACTTGATTTTCATACCAGACTCATTTTTAGTCATTGCCTTGAAGATTTTAAAATTTTCAAAGGCTTCTAGTTTTTCTTTTAGGAATTCCACCTATGTCATCCTTTTGTAATCATTAATGAGCAACATGAAATAGTGATCTCCTTGCAAGATTTTAGTTCTGGTTGGTCCACAAAGGTCTGTGTGTATAATTTCTAGAGGATGTGAGGTCATATGTTCTTTTATCTTAAAGGTGGCTCTAGTTTGCTTCCCATGTTAACAGTGTTTGCATACTGAGTTTAGAGGAACTACAATTTTTGGTAGATCTCTTATAGCTTCCTTTGTGCTTGCTTTGGAAATATTGTCAAAACTTAAATGTCCCAACCTTCTATTCCATAACCAACTTTCATTTACCATACTCACATAGCTTTGGTTTTCATTTTCCAAGATGTGTACATTGTTTGTATTTCTCATAGCAATGCCAACGACCTTTCCTTATTTCTTATTCTTGATTTCACATTTTTCTGAGTGAAAAATACAAATGTGACCTTGATCACAAGTTTGAATTACACTGAGAAGATTAGGATTGAGGTTTTCAACTAGAAAAACATTTTTTTCTTTGATCTTATTGTTGACAACAGTTGTTCCTTTGCCAATTATTTTGGTAGATAGACTGTCTCCAAAAGTGACTTTTCCCTTATTATCCTTTAGTGTTATGAATTTTCTTGAGTCACCGGCCATATGTTTTGAACAACCACTGTCTAAGTGCCATAATTTTTGGCTTTCGGTTGCACATAAAGAAGTCATGGAAATTTCCATTTCCTCCTTCTCCTTCCAATGCTTCTTTTGTTTGGAGTTCTTATTTTTTATTGCAACGGTATTCCATATGCCCATGGTTATTACATTTGTAACATCCTATGTCATATTTTTGAAGTAATGTAAAAAGATTCGTATTTCCGTTCGACTCATTACTTGATGACTTCTTCTTGAATTCAGAAACCTTTCTCTTAGTTGTGCAGTTTGAGGATTTATGACCAAAATTATTACAAGCAAAGCAGTGACCTAAAAATACCTGTAGATATCTATTTGGTCTCTTGGGTTCTAGATTATTTCTATTTTTATCTTGATAAATTAAGCCATCTTTCTTGCTTATTTACCTTTTAGCTGGAGTCTTTAGTACTTCAGCATACTATTTTCTTACTTCTTTCTTGATTTGTGACATGAAAACTCTCTGGTTTTTTTCTTTAATGAACCCCAAATGAAACTGATCACTTGATGGTCTTTGGCTACTCAGAATGTCATCTAGAATCCTTGAGCTATTCTCAAACTTTGATCTGACCGATCCTTCATCAAGATTTCTCTTGAATTTCATGATTTCTTTCGACGCAATCTTTTCAGACTCCTGTATTCTTCTTTTGGGATGTAGGTTTAGTTCCTCAACCTTTTTGGCATCTAGGAGTTGAGCTTCCCACTGAATAATGAGAATATTTGACTGTTTATTCTTTTTCCTACATTTCTCAAATTCTTCAAGGGCACTAACAAGTTCAGCTCTTAGGTCTACTTCTCCTTCCATATCTGAGTCATTATTTGAGGCTTGAGTATCTAGTCCCATGAGTAAAACTTCAGTTTCTTCAACTTCACTTCCATCTGAATATTCACTTTCTTCCATGGTGTAAACAATTTTCTTTTTCCCATGGTATTTTTTCTTATTTCCTGATTTACCCATTTTTAACTTTGAAGTTTCCTTATCTTCATTCTCATCTTGTTTAGTGTAGGTGCATTTAGAGGCAAAATGTCTAATCCTTCCATAATTAAAACACTTTAGAGGTAACTTCCTCTTGTATTTTCCAGTTCCTCTCTCAAGTTTATTAATGTAAAATGCTTCCTCATCATTTGGGTTTTCAGATTGATTTTTTAAGGAGGCTTTAAAGGTTGCTTCTTTTCTTGAAGATCCATTTTGTCATCTTCTCATTTCATACGCAGTAAGGATTCCATGTATCTCATCTACTGTTACCTTTTTAAGACCATCTTGTACTTTTATAGTGGATACCTTTGGATTATATCTCATTGGTAATGTTCTTAGTACCTTGCTTACCACTTCCTTCTCCTTTAATTTTCCTCCAAGACCTCTGATCACATTAACAACTTCATCTACATGAAGAAGGTATTCACCAATATTCGCTTCTTCTTTCATTTTGAGACTTTCAAATTGACCTTTATAAGTTTGGAGTTTATATTCTTTGGCCTTAGATTCTCCTTCATAGATAATTTTCAATTTTTCCCAAGCTTGTTTGGTAGATGTGCATTGCATCACTTTAGTAAATATTGAGTTTGTTAAACCATTTAAGATTGCATGTAAGGCTTTGGAATTACCTTCATATTCACCTAGTTCAACTGTGTCTGTAGGGTATTGGTTTCCTATTTTATGATCTTTTTAGGTTTCTTCCCAAACCTTCCATCCTAGGGACATCAGATGACACCTCATCCTTACACTCCGTTAAGTGTAATTTTCTCTGGTAAATAGCGAAGGTTTGTTAGTGGCCAAACCTTCTTGTTGATCCATTGTGATTTTTGGATGGGATCTTCCTTCCATTGGATAAACTATTGTGAAGAAACCTCGCTCTAATACCAATTGTTGGTTTATCCCACAATACTGAGAGGGGGGTGAATCAATAATGTCATTTTTTACTTGAAAATACACAGAATCAACAATTAAGACACATATTTTATCGTGGAAACCTCAAAAGAGAAAACCACGAACACAAACTCATTAATAAGATGAATTTACAAAATTGTTTATCTGCTACAAGAGAAAGGATGCAAATCACAGCCTAGGTTTTTCCTATGACTACAGACTAGGATTCTACAACACCCTTATGGTTTTCTGCCTTCTACAACAAACAAGGATGCTACAACACCCTGTTCTCCAGCTATGAATGGAAGGAGACTTCGACCCCATGCAGACCTGTGGCCTACCCTAGCACCACCTTGCCACCCTAGACTGATTTTCTCATTCTTTTATAATAGTTTAAAACTATTCACTTTGGAGTCTATCAGACTTACTAACAGAGACCCTTAATTCTTAACACATTCATTTATTTAAATACCCTATACCCGTTTCCTACTAATGCATCTTTCTATAGCTGAGTTCTTTCATTTTGGATCGTGACTATTTAATTACAGACATACCTCTTCATCATTTCCCCATTCTGTTGTCGAATCATTTCATCGTTAAGTTTCAGAAAATGCATCGCTTCATTCTTCACAAAACTCAAAATTCATTTTCGCAGCCCTATTTATCGTTTTCTGGTGCTTCCACAATCTTGTTCTCCAGATACAATCTGGACCATTGATCTTATATCCGAATCTCTCTGAATCATTGATCTTACCTACATATTTCCTCTTGAAATCGTATTTATGCACCAAGTTTCCTCATCAACTATTCCCCACCATTGATCTTCGTTTGGTGTTTTCCTGATCGTCGATCTCAAGATTGTGGAATGCGGGATACGGGATGTTGACTGCCCACTTTTATCTTTCTGCAAACTCCTTTCCGCAAGCTTCTTTCTGTAGGATTCTTTCCGCAAGCTCCTTTCCACAATTTTTCTTCTGCACCATCGATTTATTTTAGCAGAACTAATCTTCAACCGTTCGATATTTCTAGATTGTGGGATGCAGGATGCAGAAACATAACATTTCAAATTTCTGCATGCTCCTTTCCACATTTATTCTTCCACACCATCGATCTTTTGCGGAGTCTTTCCTAACCATTGATCTTGCGGATTGTGGGATGCGGGATGCGGAATCACACTAGGCTTATTTTTGACTTCCATAATTTTCTTCCACAACTTTGTTTTCACATTTTCATGGGCCGTTGATTTTGTTGTGGATATACTCATGACCATCCGATCTTGATATTTTGTGGAGCTTTGGATTTTCTTCCTATCGTTTGCGGGTTGCTTCCAAAACATCCATTCTTATGCAGGATGCTTCCTAACCTTCCATTCTGGAACTAATGCGAATCTACATTCTGTCTTTGCGGATTATACAAAAAATGATCCTCATTCATTGGATGTCATAATTAACTTAGTCTTTCACTGAGTACATAATCATTAGGACACCATCATATTCCATGTCATCATATGTGTCTTTCCACATCCTCAACTATTCCATGCCATGCCATCACTACTTTAGTATTTCACTGAGTTTGTCTTGCCATCATATCCACTAGTTACTCCTTTGTCATTCTTGAACATTTTTGACATCAATGATAACTATAACCTGAATTTTCCAACATAAAGATCATTACAGCTTGTATCTCATCAAGGGTCTTCTGTGGGGTTTTGGTCGGTGCGGCACAGAAATTCATATACCATTCCATCGCATGACCCCTTAGAGTCGTGATCATCTGCGCCTTTCTTATATCCGCATTATGGACTAAACAAACCATTCAAACAACTTCACAGAGGAACCAATGCTACTCTGGGTCTTCCATTCCATTCCCATTGAATGTAGGTAATCGAATATATGCCCTAGCCATTGAGTTGGCATTGGGTTTTTTTGGTAATGGATTCAAAGGAGGTGTACCCTCTTACATGCTAGTCATTGTACTAGCACTATCAGTATTAGCAGTCCTTTCCGGGGATGAGACTCTATATCTTAACTCCGGTGATATTCCCGGTGTGATGTAGTTGCATTTTGACCTTGGTGTCTTCGCAGAATCTTTAGAGTCCTCTACCCCTTCCGAAATTGGGCTATAGTCCTCCTCTTCGTCACAAGATCCTTTGTCTACCTGTGACCGAATTTCATGTTCACTCACCTCGAACAGACTATGAGCTCGTCGACCTTCCTCTGTCTTTCTTATTTTCCCTAATCTAAATCTCCTTCCACTCCTTAGGAATCCAGCTTCTAGTTCAGGTTCTGTACTCCCTGGGAACATCTCAACTCACCATTTCCCATTTTCTTGACAGGTCATCTGCGACATAGCCTTCTTCCTAGGTATGTGACTCAACTATTCAACTGCAAGATACCCTTCTCATAGACGAGCATCTTGATCCATGTATTGATAGATAGAAAATATCTTCTTCAAGGTCCTTGAAAAAATTTATTTTCACCTCACTGTATGAGGTTATGGTCTCTACTACAAACTCAGCAATATATCCTTGCAAAATACTATCAACCCAAAAATCAACAGCTCTAGAAATAGTGATACTTACATTGGTTACTTTGCGAACCAACTGATCACTCCATTCGATTGCTTCTGTTCTCTGGGAGTCCATCTACCTCCTTTCCAATCTTGACAACCACTCATGCAGTATAACAAGAAACTCTGTAAAGAATATCTTGTGGATATCAGAATATATGTATTCGTTCACCCAGTTTTCTTCACTCAATTGATATCCTTGGCTCTCCTGCTATGCAAATGCTAATGTCTTAGACTCCAACCAATCCTCTATCTCATTCTTTGTCGGATGCCACAACATTTCCCTCAGCTGAAATGATTAAGGGTCTTGGAAACAAAACCATTTGTTGGCCTCTTTCTCTTCCTTGTCTCAACCCATGGTTCAACAACAACACAATACCAACAAGGCACCACAAGACATCGACCCGACAGAGCAAGATCAGTCGGCAACGTCGGTGAGGCAGGCGCAGTCTCACTGAGATATCTTAATGGGTAGTTTCTAGAACCATATTTCCGTAGTTGGCGAGGGATTATAGTTCCTTGGCTTGTGCCCAAGCCGCTTGACAAAGGTGAGAAGATGATAGAGTGTGTCACTGCACGACCGAGGCACAACTGTATGCCAGTGTGTGCATGACACAACCCTTTCCTTGACCTCAACAACTGTCGCAACTTGTGCAACACAGCTAATTCCTTACGCTTGAAGGACACTGCGTGACCTATATTTTAACTTGGAGATTTAACCATGAAATCATAGATAACATTCCAGTAATGCTTTAAACATTCATTCATTCAATGAGTAATAAAATGGAGGCATACGTTCAATAGTAACTCATCAATATACATTAAGAAGCTACTTGATATTCACATAGACACTCAACATCAGTCAAACATTCAACATAGGAATTAACATGTAAATCCATCTAGGAAAAACCACCAAGGTGCTCTTCATCTGGCATGAGAAATTGTGTATAGCACCTTGCAGTCTGTGATATGCAGACCGTTCTTAAGATATGTCTTTTTGACTCAGTCTTCTTGCTCTCATGCTCTCTAGTTTAATATTCTATCTACTCCTACTGATCTGTACACAGCCTGGATCTACTCTTCTACCTCTACTATATTAATCTTGTATATTGATCTAGGAACAAAGCATCAATCTCATCAAAGATTAATCAACAAATAACTTATGAAATGGTGTAATCGGTCTATAGGAATAGTAGCCACTCTGTATTCACATAAAGAATGAATGATTACAATTACAATGTCATGCTACAGGCATGAATGAATGAGCAATTCGAATCCTCAAGGAGGTCATTCGAATTGAATGAGTGAGTCTAGCTTAACTGACTGTAAGCCATAGTCCACACTCAGTTAACCACTGATCAAAACCATAATTGACTCAACTGAACCCTAACTGAAGCTGGAGTGTAATAAATGAATGCGTCTCAACTGAAAGAGATTAGACACATGTCATAGCAAGCCAACCATCAAGTGCTAGCGCTTAAATGACTCCAATGAACCCCGATGAGGTTAACTAAAGTTGAACTGAACGTCAGAAGTTGGTGGAGGTGCCCCTGTTGACTCCAGTTCATTAATTAATCATTAAATAATCAATTAAATGAAAGGAGGTTCCTTCACTGACCTGTTTAACTGATTATAACCACCAGTTAGCAATTAGGTGCATTCATATCACTCAGATCACCCCCGGAGTGCTCCAGTTAGCCTCCCCAAATGTAGGAGAAGGCTAAGTTAGCCTCCTTGACTGAAGGTAGGCATGGGTGTGACTGGATGTTGACATTTAATGCTCCACTAATGTCAATTAATGTCAATAATACTTAGGATACTGGTTTAACTAGGCCAATTTGATCAAAAAGAGTGTGTATGGTGGTAAATGTCTCCAACACCCCCCGTTAAGCTATACTCAGGAGGAGTTAGAAAACACAAATGCATAAAAATGCTAGGGCCTTGGAAACTAAGGCCATAGGTCACCCTGTACAATGCTGAAACTAAAACAATGCTCAAAACAAAATAAGTGAGGAAAAGAGGGAAAACCTAGTGGGAAACCCCCCCCTCAAGCTGAACACTGAAAGTAGTCTGAATCACCCTGATGAACTCACCCCCAATTGTGAACGGAGGTAAGTGAACTTCTTTTCTGAAAAGCACTTGGTGAAGATGTCTGCAATCTGCTCATCAGTCGGGTAGTATTGCAGAATGATGGTCCTGTCATGCACTAGCTCCTTGATATAGTTCATGTGGATCTCTACATGCTTGGTCCTTTGCTTGGTAACTGGATCTGTTGAAATCTTAATAGCACTTTGATTGTCACAAAAGAGGACAGTGGAGAAAGTACTACCAAGATCAAACTCTGAAAGAATGCCTTGCAACCAAACTGAAGATAGTCTTATGGCATCCTGGTTTTTGCTTGAACAGCAAATGGGGCCACCACCAAACATGAATACATATCCGGAAGTATACTTCCGATCAATAGAATAACTCGCCCAATCGGAATCTGTGTATCCAACCAGCTTTAGCTCGGATTCTGCAGTATAGTGAATGTCGTAGGTCCTGGTTCCCTGAATATACTGGAGGATCCTCTTGGATGCCTTCCAATGAAGATCATGAGGCTTCTGCATGTATTTTGATACATCATTCATGGAATAACAAATATCAGACTAAGAATGTGTCAAGTACAACAAGCTACCAATCAGCTGTCGATAGATAGTGCAGTCCATGGGAGGTGTGCTTTTTCCTTCTTCAAGGTTGATCCCTGAAAGGAAAGGGAATGGTACAGGCTTACATTCAGCCATGTTAAACTTGACTAATAGGTCTGAAATTTATTTGTACTGAGTGACCATAATCCCATCAGAATTTTTCTCAATTTCGAGCCCCAAAAATGTTTTTAGGAGCCCCAAATCACTCATTTCAAAGGCATTGTGGAGAGCAGTTTTGATGGCTGAAATGGAGGCAACTGTGCTACCTATGATCGGTAAGTAATCAAAATATAAAACAATGATAATTATATGAACATCAGACTGCTATAAATACACATTTGGATCTGATCTACACCTTTGAAAGTTTTGCGAGAGAAGGAAGGCATCCATCTTGGAATACCTCTCTCTTGGGGCCTGTTTTAACCCGTATAATGACTTCTTTAGCTTGAAAACCAAAGGTGGATCAGTGATTTAGCCCTCAGGATGCTTCATGTATATCTCCTCATGAATATCTCCATGTAGAACAGCTGATTATCTCTTCATGAATATCTCCATGTAGAAAGGCTGACTTAACATCCATGTGATGCACTTCCCAGTGCTTGGATGCTGAAATTTCCAAAACAAGTCGAATGGAGTCCATTTTTGTAACCGGTGCAAAGGTCTCATGGTAGTACACACCTTGGACCTAAGAGAAACCTTTTGCCACCAGCCTTGCCTTATATTTGTAGGTTCTTCCATCATCGGAAACCTTGGTCCGAAACATCCACATGCATTGAACCAATTTCCTTCCCGGAGGAAGAGAAACTAGCTCCCAAGTAGTGTTTTTCTGAAGAGAATTCATCTCTTCATCCATGGAAACTTACCATATTGGATCCTTCTGAGCATGGCAGTAGGATTTTGGATCTAAAATAATCATCAAATAGAAATTTTTAGACAGCAAATTATCAGAGAGCGCAATACCTGCTCTTTGGAAATCAGACCGAGTTCTCCTTGGATCATCTGGATTTCCAATGTTGTCTCCTGCGGAGGAGAGTGTCTGTCGGGCCCATGTAGGAAGATGATTTTGCATTTCAAGTTCTGATTCAGCATCTGATGATTGCTACACACTGATATCAGAAATCATAGGATCCAAATTAGGGTCATCACCCCCAATTTCATCATCCAAATATTCAGTAGAATAGGAAGGAAATTCAGTAGTTTTCTCCTTCATTAGTTCCACCTCCTGAAGAGGCTCATCGAACTTGACACTTCTCTCGATGATGATCTATTTGGTATTGATATACAATAGATTGAAACCTTATATTCATCAAGATACCCAATAAATAGACATTCTATGCTTTGCGGTTGCAAAGCCCTTCTTTTATCAAGCGGAATCTGGGCCCATGCAGTGGACCCAAACACCCGTAGGTTCGACACATCCAACTTGTGTCCAAAGTATGCTTCGAAAGGGGTATTCCTTTTCACAGATGAGTGTGGTACCCTATTTTGAATGTATTCTATATCATGCATGGCCTCATCCCACAAATTTGCAGCAAGCTTCTTGGATTCCAACATACAGGTGGTCATCTCCTTGAGAGACCGATTCTTCCTTTCCGCTACTCCATTCTGCTGGTGAGTGCAGGGAATTGAATGTTGGAGCTGAATACCACTTTGGGAGCATATGTGCAGAAACTCATTACTTAAATACTCCCCTCCATTATCAGATCTCAAGATCTTGATCTTAAGCCCAGAGGCATTTTCGATCAAGGCCTTCAATTCAGAAAAAATTTCACATACTTCAAACTTCTTTTTGAGAAAGAAGACCCATGTGTACCTTGAAAAATCATCAATAAAAGTAAGAAGATACCTTGGTCCATTCATGGATGTGACAGGCATCAGACCACTAATATCAGAATGTATCAGCCCCAATATGCATGTAGCTCGGTTTTCCTTCCCTCGATCGAACTTGTGCTCAGGGTGTTTTCCAATCACACAGCCCTTGCAAATTCCCGTGGTTGCCTTGATGATCGGGAGGCCTTCAACCATGAATTTTTTCTGTAATTGCTGCAAATATTTGAAATTAATATGGTCATACCTCTCATGCCATATCCTACTAACCTCATTCCCATGAGTTAGCAGAAGGGTGGGCTTTGCATCTGCAACAAAGTGAGAGAACTCATAGGCTTTTGCATGATGGTTTGCAAGGCCTTTAGCAATGAGTTTCCCGGATGCAATTTCTGTTATCTCAACATCATTTGGGATGAAAGAAAATATCTTAGGCACTCCTATATGTGTCATATGATAGACACTAAGGAGATTTGATGCCAAAGACGATACATGCAAAACATTTGAAAAAAATCCATTTTCAAGATCAACAGTACCTTGTCTTTCTGAAATGATGGTGGAGTCATTTCCCATGTGGATGGGGATGGATTTTCCGGTCTCCAAGGATGAAAATGAGTATTTTTCAGCCATCATGTGGTTCGAAGCTCCAGAATCAATCAATAGTGCTTTGGACTTCGAAGTGCTTTCCATGAGGGCATGACCTTTTTCATGCTGTGGTTCCCGATCTTACTGATCTCTCCTCCGAAAGCTTTCTGGAAGATTGATGTGATTTATCTCAAGGAGAGAGGTAGCTTCATCAATATTCTTCTTCATGTAGGCATGTTCAGGTTGGAAGCCCTTCCCGCAATAAGAACACTTGAATTTTTCCTTTCCATGGTGCCATTTTCCTTTGTTCTTGTTTGAGCTGGAAGACTCATCATGCTGCTGATTTTCAACTCTAGGTTTAGGAGCATCAAATTTAGTTTTTGGATTTTTTTGCTGCTTTCCTTTACCCTTCAAATCTTTGGGCCCTGATACATGAAGGGCTTGATCATGGGAGGATCTGATGATCCCCATCTGGACAAGCTTGTCATATTTCACATGTTAGGGACTCAATGAAGGCATTGAGTATAGGAATCTTCCATTCGGGGGTTGTGAACTTCCCATCACAGAATGTAGAAACAAAAACTGAATAATCAGCCCCAAGTTTGGAGAGTATGGTGAGGATGAGCTGATCATCCTCCTTCTCCACTTTGCATTGCTTCAAGAGTAAAAGAGTATGCTTGAACTTTGTGAAGAAATCATTTAGAGTCTTGAAATTGGAGGGCTGGAGAGACATGAGTTCATTTTCAAGCTAGTAAACCCTCAAGTCATCATGCTTTCCATATAGAGTTTCCAATTTGTCCCATATTTATTTTGGAGTCTTCAATCCCGCAAGATGGAAAAGAAGATCTCGGGAAATAAAGAGGCACAAGAAACCGAAGGATTCATTCTTCTTGTTCAAGAATCTTGATTTTTCTATGGCTGAACCGGGCTCATCTTCAGTGTCCATGGTGACTCTAAAGAGTCCTCTAGAGCGTAGCTGAATCTCCATATCACCTTTCCATGAGTGGAAATTGTATGGAGTCAAGAGATCTACTAAGGAGGCCATCTGGATCTACTGGAGTGAATGCTTCACCTTTAGAAACTTGAAAATCAAAATAGAAAGGGCAATGTAAGGTCGAACAGCCTGCACATTTTAGGCTTTCATCACACCCAGCATAGTCAATCAAGCAAGCTTGATCGACAAGTTCTTTAGTTGGGGTATTAAGTGGTAAGCCTTGGCTTTTGGTGCAGTGCTATATTTTTTAGTTTTACCCATAGAAACAAAAGGGGGCTATTGAAGATTTGAAGTTTTCCCTAGCGGAGGTTTTAGTAGTCCATAGGATTTGCAGGATTTCTTGTGTTTGCCTCTCGTGCCAAAGACTCATTTATTTGATACAAGAAAGCTAGCTAGCATGCATATCGATGGGATGGTAATTTATGATTGTTTTGTTGTTTCTCTTCAATACATAGCTTGCTAGGAGTAAATAGACTGGAATCATGTTGCATAATTGTTACAGGCTAATTATCAGCACAACAATATGTTGCGAAAGCAGAAGAAGAAGGACCAAGCAGCTAAAGAAGAACCAAAAGTAGAGATAGTAACCAAATTGGAGGTTATTTGTGAAGATAATAAAGCCACTATTGGAGTAGAACCGAAGTATAAATGGGGAGAGGTATGCAGGATGATTTCGAACAAGAGCGTTCCAGAATCTGGTTTTGAAGATATGCCTATATACGCAAATATTGAGAGATCAACCATTATGAAAGTGGCTACTAGACCTGAACTTTTCCCATGTTCATAGGTGATAGGGTGGATTCTGCCTAGGGCAGATGTAACAAGGATGATATTGGCCAACACCGAGAGGCATGGTTATGCTGCATATAGCCCAGCTTATGTGTCTATGGCTTACAATTTACCAACACCAAAAACCTATTTGACTGAAAGTTGATTAAAGGAGCTGAATCTAGATATGGTGGAAACAATTAAGAAGATGATGATCCCAGGGAAAAACTTCTATACAAGGACTTCTAGAGAGTATGAGACATCAACTCTCCGCACTCCATACAGATTCATTGCTTAATGCTGAACAGAATTTTCGGGAGGGCAAATGGAAAAAGTTTTAAAATAGGTTGGATACCAGTGATATTTTTTGTCACCACCCAAGGTACAATTTTTAATTGGGACAATATAGTGTCCAACAGTATGTCATCTTGTATAAGTGTAGCATTGGGAGGAGTGTCCCAGAAGAAGATAGAATTTTACATGAGTTCGATATTGATTGATTGCATTCTATGTACTCAGCCCTTCCCAGCATTAAAGTGCCAATGGGATTTGAACCGGCCCCTGTGTATGTTTCCTATAAGTTATTCCGGGATCACAAATATTATAGCCATTACAAGGAGATTTGTGAGAACTTCATCATGCCATTGTATACATCAATTTTCTTGACCGAATGTAATTGTATGTCAGAGGAATCCTTGGAAGTTGTGCAAAAAAATGGAAACTATTATTTGACAGAAGAAGGCTTATAATTTAAGAATGTACGGTGGTTCAAGAGCCCCTTCCCTTCTATAGAAGTATGCTATAGACTATGTGATCCATAAAGAGGCTGTGAGATAGTTGTACATTGATGGGATAGGAAATTTCCTTTTTGAGCAGAAGAAGGCAATATATCCTGTAGTCCCCTTTTTCGTAGGAAGTTACAAATTTTCCAGGGTAAAAAATCCAGTGGAGTTTGTTAAGGAGCTAGAGTATTTTCACTTCGGTAAGATGAATTTTCATAGGAATGACTCTGAGGATAAATTTGTTGATTATTGCACAGCAGCTGGAGTACATTTCATGTATACACATTTTTCAGTTAAAGATGAAGAGATCATCTGGAATGCCCAAAACATGACAGCTTTGAGGAAAAGATTCAAGCAAAAGATAGCTACTGTGGGAGTAAAGGGCAAAGCTACTGATAAACTAAAAAGGCAAGAAGAATATGCAGCAAAGAAAAGGTGAGGAGAAGCTCACAGGTTAGTGCAAGAAGCATAGAATTGGTTGCGAGATGAAGAAGAAGAAAAGAAAAAGACAGCTGAAGAAGCGGCAAAGAAGACAAAAGAAGAAAAGAAAAGAAAGGAGGAAGAAGAAATACTGAGAAGGCAGAAAGAAAGTAAAGGATTGAGGCTAGAAGATTCTAATAAGGAAAAAGAGTAAGTAGAAAAGGTAGTGGAAGAATCAAGAACAGAGACACAAGAAGAACAAGACCCTGTTGATCAAGGACAGACTCAGTCCGATGCTGATCCATTCGAAACTATTGTTCCATCTAGTAGTATAGCAAGAGATAAACCTCTGACAATATCTGGAATTGAACTAATTCCTTTTATTCCTACAGAAGGAGAAGAAGTGCCCAATATGAACACCATTTACTATGACAAGGTAAAAAAGAGGATTGTTAAAAGAACAAAGAAAAAGGTGAACATTGGAGGTAAACCAGGAGTGATGGTGAATGATAAGATAGTGGTTCACCGTACACACAAATATCTGTGATTAATAGAAAAAGTTGGGGTAGCCCTATCCTTAGCCACTGAAGATAATGTGGACAAAATAATGACGAATCTTGAGTAGTCCCAGAAGAAGGTCGCATAGTTAAAAGAGACCTTAAAAAAGGAGAGAAGTGAAAGTCATAACTTGAAGAGAAAATATGAAGATATGATCGGTGAAGTTGAGCTATCCAAGGTAGAGTGTTAGAATCTACAGGGAGATAAAGATGCTTTGGTGCTATTTGCAGAAAATATAGAAAATGAATCCCAGGCCATCTTGGCAGATTTTGGGAAACTACAACAAGGATATCAGGTTTTGGAAGCTGAAAGAGATACTCTGAGGTTATCAGTTGAAGAGTTGAACAAGGAAAAAGGGAAGTTAGAAGATAAAGTGACAGAACTGGAAATACAAATAACCACTTTGGAAGGGAAGGCCAAGCTGTATGAAACTCAGATAGTAGCCCTGGAAGATCAAAAGAATTCACTAGAAGATTCATTGAAGACATGAGCTATGGAGCAAGAAGCTGATGTTGAACCTTTAAAGAAGCATGCTCTCATGCTCAAGAATAAGATTCATCAAATGCAGCTTTAGACGGTGGAGGAGAGGTTTCAGGTTCAACAGATAGAAATTAGATTGGAGGAAATTATAAATAAAACTTCCTATTTTTTGGATAGGACACATGACATCTTAGAAACTCTATAGGGAAGAATGCCATGGGTGGAAACAAGTAAGGAACCTCCCATAGATGTACCTCCCAAATACCTGGAGATGATAAAGCTAGAATATGAGCTGAACGAGTTTGATATCAAAGCAGCTGTTACAGCTGATTTTACCAGACATGGTGGATCACACCTTTATGGCCTTCCCTGTCCCTCTACAGACTCTTTAGACCCCATGGACAATTTTTGTACCTTTGATGTTTCCAAGATCATCCCTAAAAACATGTCTTATTTGATATACGCGAATTTTAAACCCATTCTTGCGTATACGCGGATTTCACCCTTAAACCCGCATACATCGGGATGTGTGCAAAAGGAAAAATAGTTTTGGAGTTTTCCTTGATGTGGATCCGAATCACTTGTCTCTTGGTCTTCCATATGCCTTGAGATTGCTCGGATTTGGCATTCCTTTACTCCATTGAAGCACTATATAAGGAACCCTTTGGATACATTGATGGAGAGGAATTGAAGAGCAAGAGAACTATAGTCCATTGTTTCCTGAGCTTATACTTGAGTCTCCATCCCTTTGTCCCTTGGAGCACTTTGTGTTCTTCCCAAGATTTCCTTTGCTTGTGAGCTTGCTATCAAGATATGGAGGATTGAAGTGGTGGAGGCCCATGTGGAGGACTCAGTTTCTTCAATTCACAGACGTGCCAATAGAGGTTGTCACTATTGTAATCTCTGTTTTATATTAATAGAAATATCTTTTCCTGTCTAATAATGTGTATTTAAATGAGTATTGAATCCATGGATGCTTTTAAATGCTTATATGTTATTGATTATATATGCTAGAGTAGGTCTAACACAATTATATATAGCATGCTTGTCTTGTTTGCTGAATGTTGAGATAGCAAATTACTTATACAAGTAAGAGTGGAAAACCTCAACGAGGATCTACATCAACTGTCCGGAATAAGGTATGTATTGAGATCCTTTAGTGTTAGATATTTGGTTTCTCTTGCATATAGGAAAGGATTGATTTTTGCGGTTACTCTGTCTATTGTGGTACCCCAAGCCATAGGAAGTTTTCTCTGTAACAGAATTGGCGACCATACTAGGTAGTTCCTAGTCATTTCCTTTGGGGGTTTTTAATCGGCATTCAATGTTCTTGAATTGCTCTAATTTTTCTATTTCTGAGTCGGGTCTGGGGGCATGTATGTCTGGTAGTGTCTAATAGGAGTAAATTTTGTCTCAGCTTGTCTATTTTACCTTCTTTTTTATCTCTTTTTCTTCCTATACGCGAGTTTTTGCTTCACAGTCGCATGTACACGCGGGTTTTACTGGGATTTCCGTGTATATACGTGGGTTTTCTGCACACAGTCATGTATGCCCTAAGTTTTGATTTTTAGGGGAAGATTAAGTGTTGCTGGGTGATTTTTAATGATTGCTGAGTCTCCTTGGATGCTTCTAGAGTCTGTATACACCTTTGTTTCTGACTAGAGATGTCTTTTAGTTAGAGTTTTTTTAAATGTCCATGTCATTGCATTTTCTATTTTTTGTTTTGGGATTAGTGCATTAGGTCTATTTTACCTTGGTGCTTTGCTTGGGTGCTGTTTGATAGTGCTTGTAGAGCCTGGGGGTGGTAGGGTCATTCTTTTGCTACCTTATCTCATTTTAATTCAAAAAATACAAAAACATTTGGTGGAGGCCCATGTGGAGGACTCAGTTTCTTCGATTCACAGACGTGCTGATAGAGGTTGTCACTATTGTAATATTTGTTTTATATTAATAGAAATATCTTTTCCTGTCCAATAATGTGTATTTAAATGAGTATTGAATCCATGGATGCTTTTAAAAGCTTATATGTTATTGATTATATATGCTAGAGTAGGTCTAACACAATTATATATAGCATGCTTGTCTTGTTTGCTGAATGTTGAGATAGCAAATTACTTATACAAGCAAGAGTGGAAAACCTCAACGGGGATCTACATCAACCGTCCGGAATAAGGTATGTATCGAGATCCTTTAGTGTTAGATATTTGGTTTCTCTTGCATATAGGAAAGGATTGATTTTTGCGGTTACTCTGTCTATTGTGGTACCCCAAGCCATAGGAAGTTTTCTCTGTAACAGAATTGGCGACCATACTAGGTAGTTCCTAGTCATTTCCTTTGGGGGTTTTTAATCGGCATTCAATGTTCTTGAATTGCTCTGATTTTTCTATTTCTGAGTCAGGTCTGGGGGCATGTATGTCTGGTAGTGTCTGATAGGAGTAAAGTTTGTCTCAGCTTGTCTGTTTTACCTTCTTTTTTATCTCTTTTTCTTCCTATACGCGAGTTTTTGCTTCACAGTCGCATGTACACGCGGGTTTTACTAGGATTTCCGTGTATATATGCGGGTTTTCTGCACACAGTCATGTATGCCCTGAGTTTTGATTTTTAGGGGAATATTAAGTGTTGCTGGGTGAGTTTTGATGATTGTTGAGTCTCCTTGGATGCTTCTAGAGTTTGTATACACCTTTGTTTCTGACTAGAGATGTCTTTTAGTTAGAATTTTTTAAAATGTCCATGTCATTGCATTTTCTATTTTTTGTTTTGGGATTAGTGCATTAGGTCTCTTTTACCTTGGTGCTTTGTTTGGGTGCTGTTTGATAGTGCTTGTAGAGCCTGGGGTGGTAGGGTCATTCTTTTGCTACCTTATCTCATTTTAATTCAAAAAATACAAAAAAAATTCTTTTTGCGTCATGATGCATTTTTGCATTTTGTATTTTGCATGGTACTTGCACTAGGTTTGCTTGGAATAGTATTAGTCATATTTTCATATAGGAATGACTGCATTTTTCATTTGAAGGAAAATTTTGCATTTCACATAGTATCATAACCCATTTTTCATTTGACACATTGCATTTGCATTGATTGTTAAGTGTGCATTTTACTTCTTGTTGCGTCATAACACCATTAGTTGCATGATCATTTACCCTTTTGATTAATAAGCCAATTAAAATCAATGCAATAATAAAATGAATTACACGCCTTTATTTTATAGGGTGCACCAACAAGATTAGGTTTTAGGGTCTTGGAATAGTTCATTGTGAGTAAATTCTCCAAGACCACTGAACAACAACATGTATGTGTTTGTCCAGGTGAGAGTGTGAAATTCCTTGATATAATTAGTGTTTCTCAGGATCCTCCTCTTACAAGGGAGTTAAGCACGAAGTAGTGTGAGCGGTTATTGATTGGGATGAACCCTAGTCATAACTAAGTAGCACTGGAGATATTTCCAAGATTGTATTTGTATCTGGGGCCTCTTTCAAGAGTTTCGAGCTTTTCTACCCTTCCCATACGGTCAATCGCGCCTGCGACTATTTGCCTGAGCATTGATTATATTGAAGTGACCTTAGTTGCCTTACCTAGGTTATCAAGGGGGTACTTTGCAAAGGTTATTCTGCAGGTGTCCCATCCAGTTTGGGGTCGGATAGCACAGTCGCTATATGCGTTGAAGCTAAGGGCCACAATAATTGGTTATGAACCTATGTTTGTTGTGTATGGGAGTCTCAAGCCTCTCCTAGGTGAGACATACCTGCTTCATTTGGGAGCTCACATATCCTACCCTTGCTTTCTTGTGATTTGAATTTACATTATATAGGTGTATGCTCTGTGAACACTAGTTTTCCTAGGGTTTGCATAGTTAGATAGAGTCTTCTTCATTTTTTGAGTCATTGTGGATTCAAGTGTGGCACTTTGTCGTTCTCACTTTTTAGCAGGACTTTCGCCTTCCACATCTCCTCTTCCTTTGGGAGAGAGAAATAGACTGTCCGAACGGACTACTTATTGTTGTAATCTCACAGATCACATAAGGTTACCAATAATACATACTAAAACATATAAATATACAGAGACAAGAGACAAGAACAGATAAGATAGAACATAATACTTTATTACAATGAGTTCATACAAAGCACAGAACTGAACTGAGTTCTTGTGTGGCTCAACAGCCTAATATACAAGTTACAAACAGTTACAAAAATAACTACCTGTCGGTTCGGTGAACCAACACAACTGTTAGTTAGCCGACTTAATTAACTAGTTTAGTCGGCCGACCGACGTAGTCGGCTGATCGACTAGTCGGTCCATCGACTTAGTCGACTAACTAAGTCGGTCTTCATTCAATTCGACTTATGTCGACTTGCTCCTTCTACATCTCCCACATGAACAAAACATTTCTTCATCCCGAAGAAAACAGGGAGGTACAAAAATTGTTAGTTTGGTCGGACCCTACAAAACTGCTACTGAGGTGGACTGTGCAGACGGATAGTTGGTCTTCTCTGGACGCAAAATTCGACTATTGCTGGTGCAGTGACGGCAAGCTGATGTTGGAAGTCTGTCCATGTCTGCAAGGATTTATGAATGTCGATCGTTAGAGTAGTTAGACTCGACAGTACGGACATCTTTTCTGCCATGGGTATTTCTGCAATGTGCTCCATGTTGGGACCCAACATTTGGTTCTGTTCTTCTGCAGCATCAAGGAGTCTTTTCATTTGTGGGTAGATATTGTTGACATTCTCTAAGTTTGGAAGGGCTTACTGAACCCACTGATGAGCTTCTCGTTCTATTTTCTGCAGTTTGCTATTCTCCATGAGAATCTGCTCGTCAATAGTCTGCCTCATTTCTGCCTCCATCGACTTACGTCCCTCCAAGGCCTGAATACCTTGCCTTGTCTGCCTGGTTTGATGATAGACTTGCCCATAATGAGTAGGCCAGTCTCTCAGCACTTCCTCAGTAACAATGGATTCCTCCATATGGTCCTGTAATACTTTGTAAGCCTCCGAAAATGCAGTGTGCTGGTTCAAGAGGAGTCGGGCGGTCTCTTCCTTTTGTTCTGCTTTAGTCTCTTGGAGATGTGTTTGTATGGTCGACACCATGCCTTCAAAAAGCTGGTATGCCCTTTCCAGAGGTCGATCTGTAGCGTATTCAACGGGGCCTAGACCGACAGATTGTGCGAGAGACCTGCATTTGCTGAGAAACTCGACTTGTTCTGCCTCCTTGTCTTTGAGCTCTTTACTTTTGGTGACCATCCTCTTCTTTGACTCTTTGGCCAAGGTTTTGAGCAGTTGGCCGACCTCTGAGTCTGTTAGCAAACTTGCATCTTTTAAGCTAATCTTCAGGCCGGATGGTCTATGATGGTCTTTCCTTTTCTTTTGAGTGTCTGTCTGTGGGTCTTGGGTACCTGCAGTAGTTGAAGTGGGATCTGTAGTCGGTGGAACGGAGGCCGAGGGTTGCTCTGTTTGGGGAGGTGGGAGAGAAGTCGGGGGAGCTTATTTTTGAGGAGGGGGTATGGGGGACGGTGGTTTTTCTGCTAGAGGAGTTGGTATGACTTCTTCCGGCTGTGATGCTGATGGTGGGTTTGGTTGTGAGTCGGGGGGTGGCGGGGGTGGTGGAGATGATGGTGGTGGAGACGGAGTGGGGGATAAAATGGTGATGGGATTGTTTGGTGGGCTTTGGTTGAAAGAGATACCTGCTTCTGACGGTGATGTGGGTGGTTCATTCTGGGCGTCAGGGTCGATTTCCTCCATGACAGAGTGGATTGATCCAATCACGTCACCTCCGTCATCGATCCTAGTGAATGTCGTTGTTTCTTGGGCATAGATTTGTTTGTTTGCTTTAATAGGAGTTGTCATCCGTATTGTCTGTGCCGACTGGAACAGTGTAGGCATCGTCGCGAAGAAGGCTCTAAGCTCAGCGTCTTTGTCGGCCCTGGCTCTTAGTGCCTCCGGAATTGCTCTTTGATAGTCTTCCATGGGGTCTCCCAACTGTTCTGTCGGTGCTTGTTCTTCGACCACACGCATAGGGGATGGAGGAGGGGGGGTCGACACAAGGTCGACGACATTTTCAGGCATCGGTTGTGTTTTTTCTTTCTTGGGCCTTGCTTCTGGGGCGCTTGCCTCAATATATCGTTGAAACTAGGTTTCAACCGACACTTTATTGGTGCGGGCGTCCTCGACAATGTCGACAGCCGTGGCTGCGAGTTCTTCATCATCGTCGGACGAGTCAAGAATAAGTTTGCGCTTGCCCCTGCCTGTTTGTTGTTTTTGTGTCTTGAGTCTCTTCCTGGAAGCCGCTATCTCCTTAGCAAGCTTCTTGATGTTGCTCTTTGATAGGGCATACTCAGGGTCGTCCTCTTCGACTTCTCCTATTGGTTCTGGGGTGGGTTTGACGAGAGCGAGAGCCGAAGGAGTTGTCTGTTGCACTGTTGGCTGCGTTTGTAGTGTTGGTTGTTGTGGTTCTGTCGGCTGGGGGTCGACGACCTATGCAGTCAGAGGTTTCACAGTAATATGCACCCTACTAGTGGTCACGGTCGGGGCATCCTCCGACACGAATGTACTGATATACAGATTAAGCTCGTAGTCCTCCTCCTTCTCCTGGTCTGTCAGCGGTTCGATGGTAGAGAAGTCGACCTTTTTGGCAGCCTATGGAATTGGTACCTTTGCTCCTGCCTGTCGGGTCAATTCTCTGAAAATTTGTTCAACTGTTGGGTAGTAGTCGAGGTCTTTTGCTTTGGGGTCTTGACCTCGCATGTACCATACGGATGTATGGTCAAGTGCTAACTGGATATGTGAGTCGGCAGGGAGGTTTCGTCGGATGTTTTGGGGCACCCTCCACCTCGTCGTCCGAACCTTTAACTGCTGGAACCAAGTCTCCAAGAAGACTTTCCCCTGTGCTAGCTCATGCAGGGTGCCTTTTTGTGAGAAAGGTTTGAAACGATGCATTTCAAATCTAGTCGGCTCTCGGAAGACTGGACTGCCTTCCAGACAGAAGTGATACATGACTATCCAGATAATCAGGGAGGGGAATTTGATAATACCTCCCGTCTCCTGGCAGCGTTCACAGATGGTTTTGACCATGTCAGCGACATAGTCTCCCCATCGGTAGACTTTCCCATTGGTGGCGATTGTGTCGACCGCCTCCAGCATCTCTAATTTAAGGTCGCTGCTTCGACCGGCCAAGGTAAGGGTGATTGCGATTATCTTAGCCACAATCTGTGGTGTCTGGGTTGCAATCTGTCCTATCATTAACCCTTTAGAGTTTTTTCTAGTTGGTGTGCCTGTAAGTTCTTGGACGAGTCCCTCCTTAATCCCAATTGGGACAGGGTCACCTTTGTTCGACAAACACGTAAGCGCCGAAATAACATCTCCGGTGATGTCAATCTGCTGGTCGAAGTAGAATCGGTCGTTGTGGTAACGACTGATAATAAATTTTACAGCTGCTTCCTTCGTCCCATCGAAGCTGGCCATCAATGGTGCATTAGGGTACTGGAGAATGGTGTTGTTCCGGACTTTCTCAGCAGCCTGGGTCATTTTACTTCCTTCATATGCCCACTCTTGGATTTCGGCCCAGAGTTTCTGAAATGGACCCTCCTGGACTTTGGCAGCTTTGATATTCTTTGGTCTTTGGACCAAGGGTGTGTCCTCTGCCTGCAACTCCTTGGCCTTCGCGGCGGCTCGAGTGAGTTTGGGTGCCATGACTTCGGATTGGTCAGAATTTGAACAGGGTGTGTGGATGCTGGTCGACAGAGGATGTGAGTGCTCTATGTGTAAGGGGTGTGGTGAATGAACTTTCGACGGTCCATTATTTATAGGCGTGGCAATGGTGGAGTGTCGAACTGGATGTATTAATGGCGGAATTGAAAATCCAACTGTAATACTCGAGTGCGATTTGGGGGATCTGGTTCGACGCTCGAGGCCATTAATGTGTGATGGGACTCGTGAGGTCGACGGTCGGTGTCGGTGATGAAAATGGTCGGCATGAATGGTCGATGAGGATGGTCGATGAAAATGTTGTCGGTTGTCGAAGGGGTGAGTTGCTGTCATGCTGGGTGGTTTTTAAATGTATTGTTTTGTTTTTGGAATTTTTCTAACTTTTTATAGGTTTTGATTGACAGTTACGGTCGTTATGTTTTCTTGTTTTGCTTCTTTTTTTTTTTTTTTGAATCAGTTTCTGTACCATTTAAGGCGGGATCCATTGACAAGCTTCCGAAATACTAGGCCCTGTAATGTTTTTAGTCAGACTGAACCATTGGGGTGGATTTCTTCGACAACATAGGGTCCCATCCATTCTGTGTGCAGTTTCTTTGGTTTTCCTTTTACTCGACTGTTATAGAGTAAGGCAAGGTCACTGGTCGACAAGTTTTTGTTTTTGATGTTACGGTCGTGCTAGGCTTTCTGCTGTTGTTTATGAATTTCCTGGTGTTGAATAGCCATAACTCTATGTTCTTCCAGTTTACTGAGTTGGAATAGTCGATCCTTTCTTGCATGCTCGACATTGATATGAAGTAGTTGAGCAACAATAGGTGCCTGTTGTCGGAAGTGTAGGGGGACGACTGCTTCTTGTCCATATACCAGTTGAAAGGGAGTTTGGTCGGTTGACCATTTATACGCAGTCCTGTATGCCCATTAGACGGCAGGGATTTTCTCGTCCCAGTCATCTTTGTCGGTATTGCATATTTTAGTCAATCCTTTGGTCAGTGTTTTATTAAAAGCTTCAATTGCACCATTCGACTGAGGATGGTATGCTGTACTTCGTTTGTGGTCGATGTGAAACTGGTCGGTTAAGTTTTTGATGGTTTTGTTAATGAAGTGTGATCCCTGGTCGCTGATCAATGTGAGTGGACATCCAAATTGAGTAATAATGTTTTCATAGATGAATTTAGCAGCTACCTCACTTGAACATGTTTCGACAGGTTCAGCTTCTGCCCATTTAGTAACATATTCCACTGCAGTGATAATATATCTTGCACCGGATCGTCGGGCTGGGACAAGAAATGGTCCTATGAAGTCTATAGCCCAAATTTCGAATGTGAGACTAGGGTTTACAGAGATCAGGGGCATTTCTGTGCTTGGCAGTGGTCGACCAAGTCGTTGACATCTGTCACATCGACTAACAAAATTTTTACAATCTCTATGAAGTGTCGGCCACCATAAGCCAGACTGTTGAATTTTCCTGGCAGTTGTGTCGGCTTGAAAGTGTCCTCCTGTAGGGCCATAATGTGCTTCGTGCATTATTTGGTCTTGTTCATGGTCGAGTACACATCTTCTAAGGACATCGTCTAACCCCATTTTATATAGAAATCCATTGATGAGGCTGTAAGGGGCAGCCTTCATAGCTAGGATTTGCTTCTTCTTAGTGTTCAGGCCTTCTGGTGCCTGACCTGTTTCCAAGAACTGAGCAATTTCCTCCAGTTCTTCTGGTACCGCTTCTATACGAAATAGGTGTGCGTCCGACAAGTCATCGTTGACTCCGGTCGGTTCCTCTCCTGTGTCGATACGGGATAGGTGGTCGGGCCCGACATTGAGCTTTCCTGGTCGGACTACTACTTCAAATTCAAGCTCTCGAAAAAGAAGTAGCCATCGACAAATTCTTCCATGATGAAGGGGTTTATTAACAAGGTATTTCAATGCTTTATGGTCGGTGTAAAAGATGAAGGGGTTGGCTAACAGGTAATGTCGATACTTTTGAAGGGAAAATACCATACCTAGGGCTTCCCTCTCGGTGGTCGAATAGTTCTTTTCAGCCTTATTGAGTTTTCGACTGCTGTAAACTATGGGGTAATCCATTCCATCATCTCCTGGTTGAGTCAGGATTTCACCAATAGCTATCCCTGATGCATCAATATGCACGTGAAATTTGGTCGACCAATTGGGAAACTTAAGTATGGGGGCTTCGACCAGTTTTCTCTTCAGTTTGTCGAAGGATATTTGGCATTCCTTTGTCCACCTAAATTCTTGATCTTCTTTTAGCAGCTCTTCCAGAGGGTAGGTCATGTCTGAGTAATGTCGGATAAACTTCCTATAATACCCTGTATGTCCCAATAACACCTAAACCTATTTAGGGTTTATTGGAGGCTTCAAGTCGAGGATGATTTTAATCTTAGTGAAATCAACCTTAATACCATCTTTGCAAACAACATGTCCTAGTAGTATCCCTATGGGGGTCATAAAGATACACTTCTTAATGTTTAACCAGAGTTGGATCTGTCGACATCTCTCCAGCATAAGTCGGAGCCATGTGCAGTGGCCCTTTAGGGTGGAGTAGATAGTCCAGTCGTCGAAGTAAACTGCCATGGTTTTATAGATGTATTCCTGGAAAGTTTTTACAACAATTCTGGAAAAGACTGCAGGTGCATTCTTTAATCCAAAAGGCATAACCCTATAAGCAAAAGACCCAAATTCATAGACAAATGTAGTTTTCTTCTGGTCTTCCTTTGCTATAGGTACTTGGTTGTATCCTGAAAATCCATCTGTAAATGAGTAGCATTCATGTCCTGCCACTTCATTCAAGATTTCATCAGCATACGGGGTTGGGAATGGATCGGTTAGGGTGACTTTGTTAAGCTCTCTAAAGTCGACACAAATTCTTAATCTGGTCGGGTCATGTTTCTTAGGCTGTACTACCATGGGACTTGCCCATTCCGACTGGTTGATGGGGTAAATGATCTCTGCTTCTAACATGTTGTCTATTTCCTTCTTAACTATCTCCTTATACTTATGAGCTAATTTATAAGGTTGTTTCTTAACAGGTCGGACATCAGGTTTTGTATCTATTTTCATTTCTCCCATTTCCTGTACTAGTCCTTTTAAGTCTTTGTAATCCCTGGAAAAGACATCTTGGAATTCCCTAAGTAAGTTTGTGATTTCAGTGGTTTGGTGTTCATTCCAATAGTCTCCAATCTTAGCTAACTTTGGACGGTCTTCATTTGAAATGTTGACCTCTTTGGTTTTCACTTTTGCATCCAGCCACTTTGGTGCTTTAGCTTCATTGATCGGCCGACTTCCCTCTGTGAACTGTGAGAATGTAGCAGGAAAGTCAACTGCAGTCATTCTGTCAATGTCGAGCTTATCTGTGCTCTCGACTTTCAAGATGGAATATATAGGTTTGTTGGTTTCACTGTGGTTAGGGTTCCATCTAAACCTTTTGCCGATGGTGTGTTCATTTTCTAAGTGCAATCGGTTGGACTGTGGTCTGGGTGCAGTTTGTAGAGAATGGAAATCCTTGACCTGTCGGTCGGTCTGGGAGGGTTGATTGGCGGTCGGCTGGAGAAATTGTTTGATTTGCTGTGCTGTCGTAGACAATTTTTCGTTTTGAGGTGTAAACTGGAAGTCTTTGATAAAGTTTTCTCTTAATTCATGCCAAAAGAAGGTTTCTCCCCTAGCTTCTTCCATTTTATACCATTTGGTGGGTAAGTCGTCTAAGGTTGAAGGAAACAAATGGGGCCAAGCTCTCTCGTCTTTGTAACCAAGTCTTCGCCACTCCTTTTCACAAGTCCTAATGTGGTCTTCTGGGTTTTGGCCTTGAGTGAAGATAGGGATTTGGGCTTCCTGTGTTAACTTTTTCCCTCCAAACCGTTTGACAAAGAAGGTTGAAGAAGTGGTCCAAGTCTGTAGTTTTGATTGATGGGTATCCCACCATCTAGCTGCTTGACCTGTAAATGTTTCCACTAAGCTTTGCAGTCGACCATGTTCTCCAATATTTTTAGAGACTTGTTCGACATGCATGACTGGGGATTCCCTCTCCTTATACCGGGGTAGTTGAGTATTATTGAAGTTCGTGGGTTGTAAGGTAGGGCGTTCTCTTTGTTTCTTTTCAATTTTTTTTGGGATAATCGATACGATGAAGCACTGTCGGGTGGTTTTTTTCTGTACTGTTTGAATAGTCCAGCACCCTCTTGCTTGTGTTTCGTAATTTTCTATCTCCCAGTCATAGAGTTCAGCATCTGAATTATAGCCAACTGAGTCGGGGTTACCTAAGTAAAGCTCCCCTTGGGCATTTGGTTCAGTATAGTCGATATTGTTCTGGATCTGATAAAGTTGTCAGATATCGACTTCCTCATCAATCGGCTCAATCCAAGGTTGTCCTTGGGATGGATTAATAGGTACTATGACCTTTTGGCCATTTCCTTTGAGCTTAATACGTTCTTTGTCTAAAGAGATAGAAGCTTTCATCTTTCGACCCCAAGGTCGACCTACAAGGGCTGGGAAGGAGCTAGATCCTTCCTTTGGGTCAATAATTTCGAAATCAACCTTGGTTGATATCCCTTTGATGGTCGTGTCTACATTTTTCCAAACCCCAATGGGTTCAATGAGACCTTGGTTGGCCAGTTTTAGATAAATGCCTGACTCATAGAGTCGAGGTCTGCCCATCTTTTCCCATGTGTCTCGGGTCATAATATTTACCTGAGACCCAAAATCAAGTACCATTTGTCGGACATGGAAACCTTCGATTTCCAGGTCGACTAGAGGGTTGACATCGTTTTTGTCTTTTTGATTTAGGTTACAAATGTTCTTAGTTTGTTTTTCAGGGTTAGTATTTTTGATTTGATGCAATAAATCAATGAAGTGGGCTACCGACTCATCTGTTTGAATGAGATGGGTTAACTGCTGTGTCGTGCTAAGTCGACTGTGAGTAATGTCCTCTTGCTGTGCAAGGTTTTGAAATATGTGTGATGCCTCTTGATAGGTGTGTTTTTGTGTTATAGGGTTTGGATAATTATTGGTGTCTTTGATCCTGGTAACTTGTGGGTTATCAAGCCTTGTTTTTGTGCCTTGACGAGTGACAATATGCAGATTTTTAGTATGTACTACATCATGCTTTTGTACACAAGACAAGACATTAACATTCTTTTTCATATTAATTTTTTCCAACATAGTAGGACAATCCTCCAAGGAGTGATCGCCTACTACACAATGCGTACAGAATTTCAGGTCAGTTCTGTCCTTGTACGGACAGTCTGCGCATCTGTGCCCCTCTTTATAGCAAATGAAGCACTGGCTAGGTCGACGAGTGTGTATGTCTCGATTCCCAACGAATCGACCTCTTCCAAACCCTTGTCGTTGATTGTCATACCGACGTTCATATTGTCGGCTGTTAGCTTGTTGCCCATTCTGATTGTTTGAATTGCTTTGCTCATTAGTTTGTGCTACTGCATTCGTTTGGTAAACGGCCTGGTAGTTCTGTCTATTTTTCAGGTTCAGTTGACAGTCGGTCGTGTTGTGGCTTTTTGTCTCGCAGATGGCACACCAGGAAGCCTTTCCATTCTTCATGTTGTATGGACAGTCAGCTGTTGAGTGGTCTCCACGCTCCTGGCAGATGTCACAAAACGCGTTAGTCTGCACAGAACGGACATCTTGTCGGCTGTACTGCTGTCGACAAGTATCTTTTGAATGACCAGCCGTCGAACAGTTTGTACACCAGATCTCTTGATTCTTCAGGGTCAACTCTTTTAAAGACTTCTGGACATTTTCTAGCTGTTCCTCCAGGCGGTGGTCTGTTGGATATGCAGGGATGTCTTCGTCCATCTCGACTTGCAGAGCTTTAGTCAGCGCATCTTCATATGTCTTGAAAGTTTCCAGACTGATATGTCGGCAAATTTTTTGTGATAAGCCTGCAAGAAACCATTGAATTAGCACTTGTTCGTCAATAACATAATATAATTGACTCAACAGGTCCTTCCAGCGTTTGTCATAATCGCGGACAGTTTCTCCTGGCTTCTGTTGGGTTGTTTTCATCTTTTTGGCTGCCAGATGCTTAGCGTCTGGGGTTTTGAAAAAGGACAAGAATTGCACCTTTATCTCGGCTTTGGTTGCCTTGGGGGTCCTTTCTGTGAATGTCATGAACCATGTCAAGGCTCGTTTGCGTAGGGCTCCTACGAACTGGGCCATCTGTCGTTCTTCATTATTCACCTGGTTTGCATCCCAGATGGATTCGCAGACGAACCAATGTCATTTGGGATCTTCATCCCCCTCGTATAGAGGAATGTGGGCAGTTCCGTGACCCATGTCTGAGTCACTGTCACTGCTATCCGACGACGGTGGAGGTGGGGGTGTGGGTGGTGGTGAAATAGGTGGGGTTGTTGATACAGTCGAACCTGTGGGTTTGCAGATGGGGTTTTGGTCGATGGAACTTATGCTTCCGTCGGTGGTCGATTCTTTCTTGTCGTACATCGGATTGTTGATAATTTGTCTTCTCAATGGCCCACTGTCACTCTGCGTGCTTTGGTCTGACTCTTCGGTATCTTCTAAAGTTGTATGTGGCAGGGGGGTGCTCCTTCATGTGTCGATAGGAGCAAGTGGATACTCCGAAAGGAAGGTGCCATTTAAAAGGTCACCCAGTTCCCTTCGATGGGTCGGCGTATGACAAGGTGTCATCCCGGGTAGGGTTCGTCACCTATTCGACTCCAGATAGTGATGTCACCAGTTCTCAGTCGGAGGTCGTCTTCAATAATAGTTTGTATTACGGTATGTGGATTGGCTGGGGACAGGGTTACTTCATCGGGAACTGTTATTTGGAGAGCTTCTTGCTTCTCTATCCAAACTTCTTCTTCCTGAGGGCCCATCTCTTCGTCTACGCCTCCTTTTTGTCGGTCATGAACCGACTCTGGTGGATTCTCATCCCGGTCGGTCTCCCTAGGGTTTTGTCTTCGATGCAACTCTTCGGCGCGTTCTCGTCTGGCTTCCCTTCTCTGCTGTCGTTCATCCCTCTCGAGTCTCTTAATGTCCGACATACTTTCATACAATACTATTCCTTCAGGTCCTTTTCGGTCGACTGTTCATTACTAGCTTAAAGCTGGTCGACCAGTATCCACTATGCTCTCTCTTCGACACACGACCAGCTACCCCCCCATAGCCTACCCAACGCTTTTTTAGAAAGCTCGGATAATGCTGTCTATTTGTTCAGGAAGTATTCCCACTCCCTTTCAGTGATGAATTTCTCCCACTTCTTTTGCTTCTCCACCCAGTTAGTGTTTGATGGCGGTTCGTACAATGATGGTCGAGGTTCGACGATATGGCCTGCTCCTTTCTCGATCAAGAACTTGAATAGCAGGGTCGGTAAGGAGCACAGAAATTGATCGGTGAAATCTGTGTAGAATTTAGCTTTTACAGTTTCCACTGATGTTCAGTCTTCTAGTGCTTGCTCCTCACAGAAGTCATCGGCGATCTTCTCACACCACTCCAACAGATTTGTTCTACCCCCGCGAATAAGTTTCTCCAGCAACTGTTCTTCTTTAGTTGCGTCGGTCTTTTTCATCTAGGAGTTGCTTCAGTAGTTGTGGCACGGATTCAACAAAATTCTCGTGTGTCTCGGTGAAAAATCTGGCTTTGGCTTCTGCAGCTGTTAGTCTGTTCCTACGTGCGTAATTTTGTAAGTAATTGGCAATCTTACGCTCCCACCAGTCCTTGATCTCCTGCTCCGGTATCATAGGTAAGCATATATTCTAGACATGTACTACCGGCAACGGAACCAATGTTGTAATCTCACAGATCACATAAGGTTACCAATAATACATACTAAAACATATAAATATACAGAGACAAGAGACAATAACAGATAAGATAGAACAAAATACTTTATTACAATGAGTTCAAACAAAGCACAGAACTGAACTGAGTTCTTGTGTGGCTCAACAGCCTAATATACAAGTTACAAACAGTTACAAAAATAACTACCTGTCGGTTCGGTGAACCGACACGACTGTTAGTTAGCCGACTTAATTAACTAGTTTAGTCGGCCGACCGACGTAGTCGGCTGATCGACTAGTCGGTCCATCGACTTAGTCGACTGACTAAGTCGGTCTTCGTTCAAGTCGACTTATGTCGACTTGCTCCTTCTACACTTATCACATTGATTCACACACGATGGGAGATCACGAAGATGAGATTCCTAAGATTTCATCTCCACTTCAAGAGGTTGGGGAGGAAGATCCTATTCCTATATATGATCCTTCACCTGATATACCTTCACATTCTGGTTATGATCCCTCATTCACAGGTCGCTGGTATTGGTTTCTAGGCGATGAGACTCACCATGAACCCACAAGAACTAGTCATGCTAGTTATGGCATGTCTGATATCCCTGCACATGATCCGGCACATCATGACGAGTCAGAAATTGAACCTAGCACTACGCCTGGGGGAATTCCCATTCCTTTCTGTGTGGAGAGATTTGGAAGCACTAGTCACATTGCACCTTCCATCCTGATGGTGGAAGCTACCTCACATGTTTTTCCTAGGCCTAATTCTAGTAGTCATATGCAGATACCAGAACTGAGATGAGTGACCATAGGGAATACCACTTATATCCCTTCACATGTCCCTTCGTCCTCTATCCGTACTCCTTTGAACGCATTTTTGACAACCCTTCCTCCCACTCATTCACATGGTACTTTGGGTCAGAACATTGCTACTAGTCATGTTCATACTACGACTACTCGTATAATAGTTTCTCAGAGGCAAGCATCTCCTGTTGTCTCAGGAGGTCATATTCCTGTTTCTGGATTGTCTTACGGTCCATCGCATGGCATTCCCCATTTCCCTACTCATGGAGCTTCTCATGGGATATCCCATGTGACATCTTATGGAAATTCTCATGCACCATATTATGGACCGCAGTATGGACAGAGTTATCAACCTTATGGGTATGGGTATCAACAACCCACTTACTCCTCTAATTATGGCTTTGTAGCACCACCTAGTCAAGGTTCACCACATCATAATGCTTCCATGCATCCCTATACAGGTCAAATGGGAGGAGGATATTATGGCCAAGGCCATGGTATTTACAGTAGTCAACCTTATATGAACCAAAAATACCAAGGAGCATGGCATAGACCGACTAAACCTAGGCTCCCTTTCCTCGCAACATTAAATCTACCTGACTTATCGAGACTAATGAACGATCTGATATCTTATGACTCGGCTTGGATGGCTGTCCCTACCAAGCTTCCCTCAGACATTCCCAAATTAGAGAGCAAACCAGGAGAAGATCCTAGTGAACATGTCACTACCTTTCACCTTTGGTGCTCTTCCAACTCTTTACACAATGAATCTATCAGTTTGAGGCTATTTCAATGCATCCTCACAGGGCCTACAATGAAATGGTACATAGAGCTACCAAAGGGGGTATTCATTTTGTTTGATGACCTTGCTATGAATTTCCTCAACCACTTCCAGCTACCAGTGCATTATGACGTTGGTACAGAACTCTTGTCGACATTTCGGCAGGACAAAGCCATACATATATTGGACCATATCCAATAGTGGTGTAGACAGAAAAGGTTGATTAAATCTTTCATACTGCTGAATTTTCTCCTTGAGTGGTTCCTTAAATTGTTGCTACCTTATATTTCAAAGTATGTTTCTACATCCAGAATCCAGAATGAGGAACAAGCAATTTTTAGGGCACAAGAATTGGACTTAATTTATGCTCAATCCAGGCTATTATATGAGATTATACCTAACGCTCCGTGCTCGACTCTCGATCCCAAGATCAAACTTGGAACACATGTTGATTGCATTGTGGGATGTACAAGTGCCAAACCTACGGACTCAGTTATGAAACAAGTGAGTCAATTGTTTATTAACCAATATGCATTGGGACAAGCTACACCTTCATCTCAACCCACCCAAATGGCGAGTGTACTTTCTGTGCAATTGTCATACTAGAAGGGCAACCAGCAGCCTGGAAGGAATAGGAAAAAGGGTAAAAACAATCGTAAGGGTGGAAACAAGAATGAAAATGCCAATTTTAATGAAAAGAATGAACATAATGCTGGGGGTGACAAGCAGTCTAAACATAAGGTTAAGTTTCCTTGCAAGTTGTGTAAGGATGACCACCTCACTCACTTGTGCCCTCGTATGGAAGACGCCTCGAGGTTCATAGCACAAGGCCCAACTGTGCTGACCAATCCTTTACCCCATAATCAAAATATGAACTCGAGGATCCATGATCCTCATTTTGCGTCAGGTGGAGATAAATATCCACTGGAAGCTATTACTGGTCATGGTTGCATCAATATGGTGCGTGCTACTAAGGTTGTGACTTGTGTGAAAGACTATGGTTCGTCACAACTAGACCTTGGGAAAGAACCTCCTCCTACCGAGATTCCTTTACATATTTAAAATCCTACGAATAAACCTAAGAGTGTACCTCGCATTCCTAAGGGAGTCCTAAAGTGTTCAGGGCACAATCCAAATGCCCGAGCCACTCAGAATTATTCCGTTGTTGAGGATTTGGGCCACACTCCTTGTGCAATGTCTCTGCTCGAAGTTCTTTAGAGTTGTCCATTGCAAAGGAAATCTTTGCTTTCTGCTCTTGGGGTGAATGATGATAACTCTTCTTCTGTCATCAAATTTGAAACCATGGGACTACAACCTCACTTTCTTTACTACATGTCTCTCTTGATTCATGTGGAATGTCTTAAAATGACCGTCAAATGCACTGTGATTGATGAAGGCACTGCTACTTATGTGATGTCTTTGTCTTGTTGGAAGGGTTTGGGTTCTCCCAAGTTGTCTAACTCTGCTACCATGTTGACTTCCTTTGATGGTAGATCATTTTGGCTGCACAGAATTATTCCTTCTATTAAGGTCCGTCTAGGAGGGAAGACTATCGCGATGAAGGCCGAGGTGCTTGATGCACCCCTTGACTATAATATTTTACTGGGTCAGAATTGGATGTATAGTATGCAAGCCATAGCCTCTTCTCTATTTTGAGTTGTATGCTTTCCATTTAATGGGAATATTGTAACGATTGATCAAACATCATTCAAAAATCCAAGTGTTAATGCATCGACGGGAGTTTCGATCCTGATTATCGATCACTCTCAGTCAGCAACTGGGAGTGTGGGTGTAGGTATGTATCCATCCCTTATGGGTACATTTAGTTGTCCTGCACCCATCCTTATGATTGGATCTAGTTTCAATGGGGCTTCATCTTCATTGAATTCAGTGTCTTTTCGCACTTCCCATATGGAATATCCTTGGATTGTTCCTACACCGATTCTTTCAAACGGACCTATCGAAATAGACGTGCCATTGGCTGTAGCCATGGTTGCATATCAAGCAAATCTTGATTGTGTTGCAGAGCCTAGTCCTTCCTCTTCATGGACAGAGGAGGAGGACATGTATGTACTTCCTGCATGGGCAGTTGAGTCCTCTCATGCACATGACTGCCTTGATAGTGTTTTTCCGTCAGATGAAGCTATTATTGAGGCTATGTCTGGAGTTGAGCCACCTTGGGAAGAGCTACATCATAGATCTTATTTTCTTCTCAAGCTTGACCGCTTAGAGCATGAGGAATTTAGGGAGATTCTTAGTGAGAAGATTGGTAGTCCCGTGGTTCCATTAATCTCTCCTGGTCAGATGGTTGATGGGAACATGGAAAATATATCACCTATGATTCCTATCAATATCTCTCGCGATCTTGGCAAGATTGAGAATGTCTATATTGGGGCAGAATGTTCCCATGCTGAGATTCTAGAGTATACCAAGCTGTTCAAAGAATTTCGTGATGTCTTTGCTTGGTCATATGAGGAAATGCCAGGTATCGACCCTCGCATTGTTGAACATGAAATTAAGACTTATCCCAATTCCAAACCTGTTCTACAACATTTGCGTGCGGTGAATCCTAGAAAAGTACCCATGATTAAGGCTGAGATATAAAAGTTGTTGAAAGACAACTTTATCTATCTCGTTCCCTTGATGGAGTGGGTTTCAAACCCCATTCCGGTTGATAATAAATAGGGAGTGATCTGTATATGTACTGATTTCCGTGATTTAAATTGTGCATGTCCTAAGGATAATTTTCCCACACCATTTATTTACTAGATTTTGGATGAGTGTGCGGGAAGTGAGGTATTTTCCTTCATGGATGGATTTTTCGGATATAATTAGATTCAAATTAAACCCGAGGATCAACACAAAACTACATTTATTTGTCCTTGGGGTACGTTTGCATATCGAAAGATGCCTTTCGGTCTTAAAAATGCTAGAGCCACATTTCAGCGGGCTATGACCTTGATTTTTCACGATCCCAAACCGATTATTGAAGTATTTTTGGATGACCTATATGCTCATTCTTGACTGAGAGTGCGTCATTTCTACCATTTGAGGTTATTATTCGAAAGGTGCCGTCACTACCAGGTTAGGTTAAATCCTCATAACTGCATCTTTTGCGTGAAGTCATGCCGCTTGTTAGGATTCATTATTTCTAAGGAGGGTATGAGAGTTGATCCCTTAAAGGTTGAGTCAATACTTCAATTGTCTCCCTCGAGAAATATTAGACATTTTCAATGTTTGCAAGGCATGGAAAACTTCTTACGGAGATTCGTGGTTAACTTTGCCAATTTGACTAGAGGCTTTATGCGTCTGTTGAAGAAGGACACTACCTCTTGCTAGGATGAGAAAGCCCTGGAGTCCTTTGATGCTCTTAAGTGAGCCTTAGCATCTGCCCCCATGCTTAGTCCACCTGACTATAGCCGTGACTTTTTTATTTATGTGGCTGCATCCATGGAGATGATTGGTATGGTTTTGGTTGAAGAGGATGAGGAGCTCCATGAGCATGTCATATACTATTTGAGCCGGAATCTTATATTTGTGGAAATCTGTTATTCCCATGTGGAGAAACTTGCCTTAGCTACCGTTCATGCAGTTCAGAGATTGAGGCACTACATTCTCCTTCGTTAGACCTTGGTGGTAGCTCATGTCAATCCATTTCAGTTCATCCTCACTAGAAGGATGATCGGGGGAAAGTATAATAAATGGATATTTATTTTGCAAGAATTTGATCTCGAATTTGTTTCGGTGAAATCGAAGAAATTGTTAATTTTTGCATAGCTCATTTCTGATTTCCCAAGTGAGGAGGAGGAGGAATTTTATGAAGATACATTTGTCGATGAGCATGTCTTTCTTATCTCAACTTTGGATCCATGGTATGGGGATATATCATATATTTACAAACATTGAAGGTCCCTACTTACCTCTCACGGGATGAGCGACGACGATTACGTCACGTATCTAGGAACTACCTTATAGTGGATAACACTTTGTACCACCATGGGGTAGACTCCATTTTACGTCATTATTTAACCCATGAGGAGGCTGCAGTTCTGTTGAATGATTGATATGGAGGGGTGTGTGGTGGTCATTTATTTGGGCTTTCTACAGCCCAAGAAATATTAAGAGCGGGATATTTTTGGTCGTCGATCTTTAAAGATTGCATTAATGCGGTCAAGAAGCGTCACCCTTGCCAAGTGCTTGCACGCAATATGCGCTCACATCTTGCCCTGTTACATCCGATTATCACCACTGGTCCCTTCACCAAGTGGGGGCTTGACTTCATGGATTGCAACCCAACTTCAGCTAGGGGGCATCATCATATTATAGTGGCCATTGGTTATTTCATGAAATGGGATGAGGCTATGCCCATGATTAAATCCGATGGTGAGACGACTACGCATTTCGTATTCAACCAAATTATTACTCGGTTCGAGATTCCAAAGGAGCTTGTCACTAACCATGGTAGGCACTTTCAAAATTGAATTATGGAAGAGTTGGCCTTGAATATAGGGTATAAGCAAAAGAACTCTTGTTCTTATTACCGTCAGGCAAATGGACAGGTTGAAGTAGTGAACAAATCACTTAAGTCCATTCTCCAACAAACCATTGCACAAAGCAAAATGAATTGGCATATCATGTTATATCCTGCTTTATGGGCATATAGGACCACGGTTAAGACTGCCACCAATTTTTCTCCATATTAGCTCATACATGGGGTGGAGTCTGTCTTGCCAGTTGAATGCGAAATCCCTTCGTTGAAACTAGCTATAGATCTTTTACCAAACACTTCTGCATTGGAGGAACGTTTGTTCCACTTAGAGTACCTTGATGAGCAGCGCTGAGATGCTTTAGTGGCTTTAGAGGTGAATAAATGTTGTGTTAAGGTCCAGTATGATAAGTCTGTCCATCCGAGGAGGTTTAGTGAAGGAGATTTGGTCCTTTTATGGGATCAAGCTAAAGAACCCTTGGGGGTAGGGAAGTTTAATCCCATGTGGCATGGTCCTTACATGGTCAAACGTGTGTTAGAGAAGGGCGCCTATGAGCTGGTAGATTATGAAGGGACAACATTGGTGGATCCTAGAAATGGGCTCTATCTTAAAAAATACTATGCATGATCTTCAGCCAAGGCTGATTGTTGTATATTATTGTATATTTTTTTTCATAGTTAGGTTTTCTTATGGTGATCGGGTTTGTTGATTAGCTTTCGTTTCTTATGGAAGATGTCGATGGAGTCTTTCATTTACATAAGATTTGCTAATGGTGCTAGCCACCACACTCAACACTCTGCCTCTGCTACTTGGGTGATTTATACTCCTACGGGTCAGGTATTGTCTTCAGGAGGCGTATGTTTGTAGCCTTCTTCAAACAATGTTGTTGGGTATAGTGTCGTTATCGAGCTATTACAGGATGTCATTTCACATGGTGTTCTTTCTTTCACATGTTGTAGCTTAATGGATTGTATCATGTTAGGGATCCGACATTATTACGAAGATTCTTATGGGTGATATTGTTAGAATGACAATTTGACAACATAACATACATACATGTTTCAAGAATTTACAATCATGTTGCTGGCTCATATACTAACTATGTGTTAGATTGGAATTTGTTTCATGGACTATAATCACATCACAAACATACATTTTTACACACATGTAACTAAATAAAATCGATCATCATAAAAGTTTTTCATTAAACATCCAAAATGTGACGTCATAATACATAAGTGTCATAATACAAAAATGGGGCTTCCGAGCCACCANTATCTAAGCATGTGGAGGAGGAGGGGGGTTCTGATCGTAGTAGCACACCACGGCTCTAGCTAGTCATCGGAATAATCGAACCCATGCTCATGGTACCCCAACCACCTAACGCTGCATGGCCTTAGGCAAGTCCTCGACTTGCACCATGGGTACTCTATGTGTCAATCGTACAAAGTTTGTGTGGATTATTTGGAGCATCCGCTCCGCATCCACACCCATGATATCATCTCCTCTTCCCCTCCATATATGATGAGGGAAGCCATCAGGTCGCTGTGTTCCAACATCTGCACACACATGGCAGGTTGTCACTATGCGTCGTCACGCAAAAACATGTCTTTTGAGTCTATATATCAAAAAACACAAAAAAATTTATAATTCAAAAAACTTAAAAAGAGGGTTGGGATTTGTTACCAATGTCACCATATGATGATCCTGGTGGTAGGGGCATATCGGGATCTCCCTGAAAATATACACTGCATAAGGGTAATCATCGATGGCAATAATCTTCCGCCACCACCATGGAAAGAAATCAGCTGGGTAGGGGTTAGACACCCTACCTCCACCAATTCTGTGCATAGCATCTGCCCAATGTTGTTGGGTCGGATCTCGAACCCCGTGAGGAGGAATGCCAACTTTAGGGCTTAGCCTTGAAATATGCTCGAAGAAGAACGTGCTCAGTATACTGCCAAAACCGAAGTTTCATACCGTACCCATCTTGCAGTCACTGAGTTGTTGCTTCATGTTACTCAACAGTGCAGTACTCCAATCGTAGACTGTGGGTCTCATGCACTCCACTACATAGAACATCAAGGGCCATGAGGCCTGGTGGAGTGAGGCTATCCCCGCTATCCTGCCAAGTGCCAGTAGTATCGCCTTCAGGATTAGTACCTGGATGGAGCTTGTCGGGATCTGACTCCCAACCTTCTCAGTGTCCGAAAAATAGTATAGTGCAATATACTCATCAATGGTGAGGCCACCTTTGGCCTCGCGAGAGTGTAGGTTCACCACCTCTCCACGTTGGGACAATCCTGTAATGAAATATATGTCCTCCACCTCTATAGTGAGGGACATCTTATTGATATGGAAAGACTCTTAGTCAGGATCCCAGTAGTCTACTAGCATCTACAGCAGCCTTCGTTTGGTCGTTAGGCTTCCAAGACACCAAAACTTGTATAGCCCAAATGCATGAAGAGTTTGTTGCACCATCAAATCACCCCGTACAGCCTCTTCTACATCTCCATGTTTCCTCTCCCTCCATTCTAGGACCATCCTGCACATTAAAAATAATTTTTGGTCATTATTTCAACTAAAAAATCATGTGCGTGGCCGCATACATGACTGTTTTCAAAACACCCGCGTATGTACGCGGGTTTGAGGGCATTTTTCGTGTATGTCCAGCCTTATAAATGAAAAAAACCTCGATTTTCGCGTGGGCCGCAGCGCACATTTTGGGTTGGCCTAGAAATCTTAATTGACCATGGAAATTCATAACAATTGTACCAAAATGAAAGAGAAGAGCATGAGTAAATACCTAGAAGAAACGGTAGTGGATTCCGTCGGCTGGATCTCCTGGAATTCGTTGTTGAAAATCAGAGCTCAAATGGGTAAAAGTTTCAAATGATTTATAATATTTTGAATTGTTTACTATTTATAGAAAATTTTCAAATATTTGAAAATTTTTACCACCTTTCCTATAGTTTTGATATTTTCTAACCATTTTCGACCATTTTTGACATAATTCGTGATGTAGAGGACCTTTTTTAGTCTCGTTTCAGCCATTGGATTGACTCGTTGGTGTCGATTTCAGGTATCATGTCTAAACTGGCATATAGGTTAGGTTTCACCACCGTTTGCATTTTTCATAACCTTATGACCATCTCATCATGACCTTAGGTATGAACCCACTCTATTATGTCACAGAACCTTCCTGCTGCTTTAGAAGTGGCATGATATGAGTGGTAGAGATTCACTTTACATGGGTACCCTAGTTAGCGCCTTATTTGCATTTGGTGCCCATGCCGACATTTTCTCCTTTAGGGTGTGGGAGTTCATTGTATAGTACTGCCATGACATTTCACAAGAGCCGCATACTCCTCTTGATCTTTTGCTGGCCTATTTCCCTCAGGACTCCCTTGTGTCAAGTTGTGAATGCATTATCATGAGCTTTTCCTGCCTTATTGAGCTTTATGCCAGCTTCCCTGACATTGCATTTCATCCATATAGCCCGAGCTTGTCTCATATCTAGCCATGCAGAGCCATTTTTTATATCCTTCGCAGCTTGATTCCCTTTTTACCGGGAGGGGATTTTCCCCCGAGTGTCGATATCCTACACATGTATCCTTGCATTGAGCATAGGTATGTTCCATTGCTTGGAACTAGTTTGTTTTCCCTTATGACACTTGTCTCCTCCTAGTATGTAACTATAAAGCTATTTTATTATTTTTTCAAGCTTTTTAAATAACTGAAAAAGTCTAAAAAAAAATTAAAAAACCAAAAATCCGGACAAGGAAAGATGTTATCTGTGGTAGTTGTCGAGTCATGTCTCCTTCTAATAGAGCACTGTATATCACATCCATTGGTTGGGTTATAATTTGACTTTAGGAGCTGTACTGATTTATCTGAGTTTATCTCCACCGACTGCTTAAGCTTCCAGTCCCTATGGAGCATCTGTGGATTCCTCCTATGTCCTAGAGATGTCCCAGTTTGTATATCAAGTCTATGCTACCTTCATTCAGTAACCATACACCGTTATTCTCTCGTTCAAAGGAAGTTGAAGCCTGAGTTGGCCATTCCTCAGTTATATTGACTTTACATGTTGGCCATTCCCGGTACAGTTACTAGTTTGTGGACCTTATGATCGAGTCCTTCCACATTATACAGCTTTGCTGAGTACCTCGTGTTGGATGATGGGGGATGCCTTAATGCCCTCCTTCCAGTGGATTTCATCCCATCGACTTCAAATCATTTATTCTGGGATTGGAATCTAGAATGATTTTGAGTGCCTTGAGACTTGCAGTCATCAGTAGCAGGTTCTCTCACCATCAACAGTTTTTGGGAATACATCAATGTCCCCTGATCAATGGATCCTCTCAAGTGTTCAACCTCAACACATTTATTCACACTTGTTAGTTTGCACTCTAGTACCTTGATTCCCATTTTCATTATCGGTGGGTGATCTCGCGTCTGTTAACGGTATACATTAATGACCAGTAATCAGACGATGGACTACTATGTTTGACCTCGACACCTCTATTCGCATAGTAGGACATGTACTCGTAGCAGTTTTTGTAGAAGACTTTCCAGATTGGTGGCATCTCTTATATGCTACCTCCTTTATCGTGCCAGTGTTCATGAGATTTCAGCTCTCGTGACTTGATTCCAGTGTATGTCAGATATTTCCAGCCACTATGGAGATCTTGATCTGTTATATCTTCAGCCATTATGGATATCATAGTCCTTTGTATATCTTCATCATGGATATTCTGATCTATGTATATCATACGTGGCAATGACCACATATGTGATATCATCTATCATGCCTATTCATGGCCATTGTACTCTTATGTATCCGGGACTGCTATATGTATTTGCAGTTATATGTAGAGTTGTATTAGTGTACTATGCTGATTGGGTGGTTGGTATTTCATTTGGGATCCTTCATCACTCCACTTGTGGGATGGACTTATAATGTATTTCAGCCATCGTATGACCCCTCTGACCTCACACATTAGGGGGCATCTGTTATAGCTGATTTCACCACTCCAGGTGAATCACACTTTGTATGGCCTTCCCCTGTCCCGCTGCAGAATCCTTAGACCCCATGGACCATTTTTTGTCCTTTGATGTTTCTTTGATCATCCCTAAAAACATGTGAAAAATGATACACGCGACTTATAAACCTTTAAGCGGGTATATACGCGGGTTTGACCACTAAAACCGTGTACATCGGGATGTGTACAAAATCCAAATCCTTTTGGAGTTTTCCTTGACATGGATCCGACTCATTTGACTCCTAGCCTTCCCTATGCCTTGAGATCGCTCGGATTCAACCTTTCATTACCCCTTTGAAAAGCTATATAAGGAACCCCTTGGTACATTGAAGGAGAGGGAAGAGAGAATTGAGAGCAAAGAAACTATAATTCATTGTTGTTGGAACTTATGCTTGAGTCTGCATCCCTTTGTCCCTTGGAGAACTAGTGTGTTCTTCCCAAGCTTGCCTTTTTCTTATGGGCTTGATATCGAGAGATGGAGGATTGAGGTGTGGAGGCCCAAGTGGGGGATTCAGTTTCTCCGGTTCGCAGACATGCCGTCAGAGGTTGTATCTTGTAATCTCTGATTTATATTAATAGAAATATCTTTTCCTGTCCAATAATGTGTGTTTGAATGAATATTTTATCCATGGGATTATGTCAAATGCTTGTACATTATTGATTATATATGCTAGAATAGATCTAACACCATGATATATAGAATGCTTGTATTGTTTACTTGTTGTTGAGGAAGTAATCTATCAATTCGAGCTGAAGTTGGAAAGCTCAACAAGGATCTACTACAACCATCCGAAATAAGGTACGAATTCTGATCCTTTAGTGTTAGACATTTAATTTCTATTGCATATTGGAAAGGATTGATTTCTGGAGTCAAGCTGTCTATTGTGGTACCCCAAGCCATAGGAATTTCTCTCCGTAATAGAGGCTCCATTAATTTCACACTAAAAATTGTCCTAAGGGTGTAACAGCAAAAGAACCATGGAAAGGAAGAAAGGTAAATAGTGTATTATATTTAAATGATCACATGCCACAGTCTAAATCCAAAATAATAACAAGAGTAAAAATATCCCAAGAAGCAAATATGTACCAAAACACATGCTGAACCACATTAGTATGAACAAGATTGCCAAAGTTCTTCTCCATCCGTGCGTTAAAATCAAAATATCTCTCACACAGAAGGACACTATGGATAGAGGAGCCTGAATTAAAATTTAGAAAGAAAGAAATCAGGGATGACTCAAAAGGAAAAAAGTCTAGAACCACCAAAAGAGTGCAAATTGGCATGGGAATGAGGAACAAACAGATATATCTGTTTACCATATGTTACAATCCTGTGGTGTCTAAGTTGGAAGCTACCCAAAGGCAAAGGTAAAATAAAACGCATATCCTCAGCCTTAGAAGACTTATCGAGACTTTGAAATCTTGGTTCCCCTTTCTTTAATTGGACTATCATCAATGTTTAAAGTTCATAAATATTGCATTCTAGGAATCCAAATATTTTGAAGAAATATAATAAAGTGATATCACCAAAACAGTCTGATGTCTCAAAGGATAAGTTGCTCAAAGATCTGTGTCCGCCAGGTAGTCACCAGTTGTTGCAGGTGCAACTATATTCCCCCCCAAAAAATATTTTTAGGGTCCCCCTTTTTTCTTTTAGTGTTTAGATAGCTTAAGGATTTCCACGATTTTATGAAAGTCTGCCTGTGGCTTCTTGTTTTTGAAAATTTTGAGTTTATGTATACTTGTATCGGATGCCTAGTCAACTAGCTTTTTGATGCATCAGATGCTTAGTTGACTACCATTCCAGTACGCCCATTGGGAGTTTTCAAAAGTTTGATCCGATGTATAGGAAGTCGTTTCATCTGTGGTCTCAGAGATAGTATACCAATTCTCTGGAATTTTAGTCCAAAGCATCTCCGATGAGTCGGGTCTTTGTTTTAGTATCTTCCTCCGATATCCAATTGAGTTGGTGATCTCATCCCCGGCTGGGTATATGGGAATGTGTCGAAAGTTTAGTGGTTTCACCAGCCAACGTTGTGGAGATATAGTGTTGAATCTATCCGGAGCTTGATGATGTCCTCACCGATACCGATATAGATAAGTGTTTTCACTTGTCGATGCATGTTTTTCATCCGATGTCCCGGGTGTGAAAAGCATAATTGATCCGACGTTGCGGGTTCTCCCAGGAGTTTGCTTCTGATGTAAGGTTAATTGTTTCTTTCCCGCCAGATTAATTGACTCCTCCCACGGTCAAGCTTATAAATCCGTAGAGCTCATATGATTTGTCACTTTCACTGTAGAAGTTATTCAGTTGATTCCTCACAGCTGTCGAGCGCCTGTACGTTTCCTTCACCAGCAGAGGTCGTTGTCTGGCCAGGTCTCTCGCCACATCATCTCCAGGTAGGATTCGCTCAAGTTTTTTTTATGCCCAATATTATTACTTAATTTCAACCGCATGGATTGATCAGATTAGGTTTTCTATGGGAGGGTCAGGTATTTTTTTTATAGGGAGGGATTTTTTGTTCTTCCTGTGGTGGGGGGTTTTTTTCTATAAGGTTTAGCTTATGTCTTGGGGAGCGCCTTTTCATTTCGACCAATTATTTTTATCAATCTTTGTGCAGCCATGAGTGCACCTTTGACATTTGTTTGGGAAGTAAGGGCAGGGTGCATACCAGTGTTTCGTCATCTGCACTGCCCTGTTCATTCTTGCACCAGTTTAAAACCTAGTCTGCGCAGCAATGTCTTAAATGATGGTGTATTCCCATGGGATGTAGGAGGGTTGCATAGCAGATGTGGGTTTTGGGGTTTCTAGTATTCAACGGTTTTAAGGTTTACTTCCTTGGTTGATTTTTACCCATAGAGACAAAAGGGGGCTGTTGAATATTTGAAATTTTCCCTAGCGGAGGTTTTAGCAGTCCATAGGATTTGAAGGATTTCTTGTGTTTTCCTCTCATCCTAAAGACTCATTTATTTGATACAAGAAATCTAGCCAGCATGCATATCGATGGGGTGGTAATTTCTAATTGTTTTGTTGTTTTTATTCAATACATAGCTTGCTAGGAGTAAATAGACTGAAATCATGTTGCATAATTGTTACAGGCTAATTATTAGCACCGCAATATGCCGCGAAAGAAGAAGAAGAAGGCCCAAGCAACTGAAGAAGAACCGAAAGTAGAGATAGTAACCAAAGTGGAGGTTATTTATGAAGATACTAAAGCCACTATTGGAGTAGAGCCGGAGTATAAATGGGAAGAGGTATCCATGATGCTTTTGAACCAGAGTGTTCCAAAAGCTGGTTTTGAAGATATGCCTATATACGCAAATATTGAGAGATCATCCATTATGAAAGTGGCTACTAAACCTCAACTTTTCCCATGTTCAGAGGTGATAGGGTGGATTCTGCCTAGGGAAAATGTAACAAGGATGATATTTTCCAACACCGAGAGGCAGGGTTATGTTGCATATAGCCCAGCTTATGTGTCTTTGGCTTACAATTTACCAACACCACAAACCTATTTGGATGAAAGTTGGTTAAAGGAGCTAAATCTAGATATGGTGGAAACAGATAAGAAGATGATGATCCAAGGGAAAAAATTTCGTACAAGATCTTCTGGAGAGTACAAGACATCAACTCTCCACACTCCATACAGATTCATTGCTTTAATGTTGAACAGAATTTTCGGGAAGGAAAATGGAAAAAGTTTTAAAATAGGTTGGGTACCAGTGATATTTTTTGTCACCACCCAAGGTACAATTTTTAATTGGGAAAATATAATGTCCAACAGTCTGTCAGCTTGTATAAGTGCAGCATTGGGAGGAGTGTCACAGAAGAAGACATAATTTTACATGAGTTTGATATTGATTGATTGCAATCTATGTACTTAGCCCTTCCCAGCATTAAAGTGCCAATGGGATAAAGACCGGGCCCCTGTGTATGTTGCCTATAATTTATTCTAGGCTCACAAATATTATAGCCATTACAAGGATATTTGTGAGAACTTCATCATGCCATTGTATACATTAATTTTCTTGATCGAATGTAATTGTATGTTAGAGGAAGCCTTGGAAGTTGTGTAAAACAACAGAAACTATTATTTGACAGAAGAAGGCTTATATTTAAGAATGTACGGTGGTTCAAGAGCCCCTTCCCTTCTACCAAAGTATGCTACAGACTATGTGATCCATAAAGAGGCTGTGTGACAGTTGTACATTGATGGGATAGGAAATTTCCTTTTTAAGCAGAAGAAGGAATTATATCCTGCAGTCCCCTTTTTCGTAGGAAGTTACAAATTTTCCAGGGTAAAAAATGCAGTGGAGTTTGTTAAGGAGCTAGGGTATTTTCACTTTTGTGAGATCAATTTCCATAGGAATGAATCTGAGGATAAAGTTGTTGATTATTTCACAGTGGCTAGAGTACATTTTGAGTATACAAATTTCTCGCATAAGGATGAAGAGATCTTCTCGAATACCCAAAACATGACAGCTTTGAGGAAAAGATTCAAGCAAAAGATAGCTACTATGGGAGGAAAGGGAAAAGATGCTGATAAAATCAAAAGGCAAGAAGAAGATGCAGTAAAGAAAAGGTGAGAAGAAGCTCATAGGTTAGTGCAAGAAGCATAGAATTGGTTGCGAGCTGAAGAAGAAGAAAAGAAAAAGATAGTTGAAAAAGCGACAAAGAAGACAGAAGAAGAAAAGAAAAAAAAGGAGGAAGAAGAAATACTGAGAAGGTAGAAATAAAGTGAAGGATTGAGGTTAGAAGATGCTAATAAGGAAAAAGTGCAAGTAGACAAGGCAGTGGAAGAATCAAGAACAGAGACACAAGAAGAACAAGACCCTGTTGATCAGGGATAGACTCAGTCTGATGCTGATCCATTCAAAACTGTTGTTCCATCTAGTATTAAATTGAGCACATAGATCTGTGGAAAAACACACAACTCACATGATAGATCACATAATTTACTCAGTTATTGAAGAATGAAACAGTGTAAAAGTGGCTTGCAGCTATGAATGTTTTTCATTAATCAAAGAGTAATTAGATAATAATTACAATGAAGTACAATGGCTTAAATAGCCACATGCAATTCGAATCCACATGAGGAAATTCAAATTGATTAGACTCTACTTGTCTGTAGGTAACTAAGACCTTGTCTAAATCACTATCGGAGGACTCAATAGTTAACTAACCTTGTCTAAAACATAACCGGAGTTCATCGGAGTTCTAAAACACAACTCAACTGTTACATTCAGTGTTGACTGAGGCTAACTGTCCGTGGTAGGTGATAAATGCACCCCTCCTTAGTGCGGCCATGCAAAACTAGCACTAACTAAATGTAGAGGACTAGACCTAGATGTGATTGATTCCTAACTCAGCTTAACCAGTCATCAACTGAACTAAACTAACCTTGGTTGGTTTCGACACTTCCAGTGGCTCCTAAATTGTAGGGATTGGTCTAGGAGGCTTCTAAAATGATGCAATCAAGTGCAATCAGTGGCAGTGAGCCTTAATTAGTGTTCCCCACACTTTAGTAACTGAAACATATGCCCCAATTAGGCCAAGTCGACCCAATGGTGTTAATGACTATAAATAGACTAGATGGACTCCCGATTTAGACATATGACCAAATTGGACAAGGGAGAATTAATAATCCTAACACCCCCCCTGAATGCTAGCTTGGGAAATATGTGGGCCCTGGTAACTAATACCATAGGTCACCCATTACATCAAGTAAAGTAAAGTAACTACTCAAAAACAAGGTGTCGGGGAAAAACCACATGGGAAAAAACCCCCCCTCTAATTAAGCAAGTAGAATCAGGATCAATCTAGTTCTTCTGTGCATGGGTATCTTGGGGCCTGGCATGTGAAACTCTCCATAATTATGTCTGGAGGAATCTTCCTGTTTGGAAGAAGAATGATATGCTCAACTAAATCAGAAATATAGACGACTGCCAGATGAAGATTGGACCCATGTAGAGCAACTGAAGTCAACTGATAAGTGAGAAAAGGTTCTTGAGGATTCAGAACATGTGAGGAACACTCAAGAAACTGATATGTTGCAGCCATGAATAGAAAACCATGAGTGGTAATAACATCCCCAAGTGTTGGGAGCAAGTGTCCAGGTAGATGCAGAAAATATTCCTCTTTACTAGTTCTATGAGGAGATGAGCATGTGATCAATGGTAGAGAAGCACTGGGACTATTGAGAGAGAATGATTGAGCTCCATATTCTGATATATCTTCTGAAATATCTAATTAATAACATAATAAAATATCAGCAACCTCATATGAGGAAACTAACACCAAATCCCCATCAACAGTTTTGAAGAGAAAGTGCGGTACTTGATTTTTCACACCGGAACTGGTGAGAGTAGCTACAAGCATGACTAAAAGATTTTGAATTTTTAAATATGAACCAAATAATATCAGATAAGAAATTAAATCAAATCTAAACAGGTTCAAAACAGATCCAAAACTGTGAAATGGAATCAAATCCCCAGCAGCAGTTTTGTAGGAGACTTGCGGTACTTGTTTCTTCACACCGTTGATGAGAACAGCTACAAGCAGTGCTGAAAGATTATGAATTTGATATATTAAACCAAGAAATATCAGATCAGATATAAATAAGATCAAATCAGATCCAATAATTTTAATATCAGATTCAAATAAATGGTTAACCAAGACGGTGGATGCACAGTTTTCTTCTTCTTTAAAATTCTGAATTTTGGTGCATGCAATCTTGCAGGAATTTGCTAGAAAAACTAGATCATGGGGAGCGAATGGATCACTATGGTAATCTGATATTTCTTCAAAAATATCCAAGGTATCACATATTTTCACACTAGCAGCAACATTAGAGGGAGAAAAATCAAATTTCTCTTCACTTTCGGAATCAATTACTGGTAAATTTTGCATAGAATTCAAAGAAAAATTACCGGTGAATGTTTGCACGGAAGTGCAGCAGAATTTTTCTTCAATATCAGAGATTTGATTGTCTTCTTTTGTTTCAGCAATATGAGAAGATGAGATATCAGAGATCTCATGAACTTCCGGAGCATAAGGAGAAGGAGTCACTGCATGTTGACTGTCTTCAATTCGAATTGACTGTGTAGAAGCTTATGCTTCTTCTTCATCTTGAACAACTTCATCAAGGAGAGTGGAGGCCAAGATTTTTGGATCAAGAGTGCTTATGGTGCTGGATATTCTCTCCAAAATTCTATTATGATCCTCATCAATCACTCCAAAGGTCTTGTCCAATCTTATCCAGAGTTCCTTCGGGTCTTCAATAAATTCCTCCGGGTCTTCAATAGATCTAATGAGGTAGCACAAGCTAGGAGAAAGACTTGTTGCTATTGTTCCAAAAGCTCCATCACTTTTATTCAGCCAGTCAATATTACTAAAACACTCTTTACTGAGTCCAATAGACACCCGACAGAGACCTTGTCTCATCAGAGATGAAATAATCTTCTTCTTCCATTCTGAATAGTTTGAGGACAGGGTGAGAAGAGGAACCGATGAATCCATTCGAAGTTGTACCTGCAAAAAACACAAAAGGGGCACCCTAAGGTTGACAACCTACACATTTCAGGTTTTCATCACACCTAGCATAGTTGATCAATATTGATCAATAATTCCTTTACTTGGGGTATTAAGTGGTAAACCTTCTGCTTCTGGTGCAGAGCTAGAAGGAGCAATTTTGCTAAAAAATGATCCAATAGGAGATATGGGGAGGAGAAGTGCCTTGTCCATCGAGGCTCTGATACCATTTTAAATTGAGCACATAGATCTGTGGACAAACACACAACTCACATGATAGATCACACAATTTACTCAGTTATTGAAGAATGAAACAGTGCAAAAATGGCTTGTAGCTGTGAATGCTTTTCATTAATCAAAGAGTAATTAGATAATAATTACAATGAAGTACAATGGCTTAAACAGACACATGCAATTTGAATCCACATGAGGAAATTTGAATTGATTAGACTCTACTTGACTGTAGGTAACTAAGACCTTGTTTAAATCACTGTCGGAGGACTCAATAGTTAACTAACCTTGTCTAAACCATAACCGGAGTTCATCGGAGTTCTAAAACACAACTCAAGTGTTACATTCAATGTTGACTGAGGCTAACTGACTATGGTAGGAAAAAAGCACCCTTCCTTAGTGCAGTGATCCGTAGGATCTCAACTTAGTGCTTTAAAATTTTGTTGTAAAAGAATGCGTGTAACAGGTTAATTAATGGGACAGCATTAACAGAAATTAAATGCTCAGAACAGGAATGAAAAACAAGACTGATAAACAGATGCCAAGCAGAAAACACAGAAACAGAGTCATAAACAGAGTTGATAACGGAGTTCACCCCCTTCACTGGGCTACGTCTCCGGGCCCCTCTCCAATAGGAACTGATCCAATCAATCTCTTAAAATGGTACAAAAATGTTATGGCATCAACTTCAGCAACTGTAAAACAGAATGCTGGACGGAAAGTCTTCAAGACTCCTCTCCATGGAATTACAATCTGGTCTTCAAAAGATAAGGACCCAAAATGTAACAGAGAATACAGTCGACTCTAATACAAACAGCAATTTGGAAACTACAGCAAAACTCCCCAAGCTTCTATACCAAAGAAAACAAATGCCCCCCCTGCTCTCAACGAACTGTGTCCCCTTTATTGCTCATCTTTGCCATTACAATGAGCAAAGAAAACCGTTCAAGAAGTGCGCATGTTCACCTCCTTCTGCCAAATGCCCAGACCGTTCATCTCCCTATCGACGTTACTAGCATACGGTATCCAGATTCTGCAAAAACCATTCTGAAATGTCCCGTGCGAATGCATTGCTGAGTACTAGAATCGAAAGGTTTAGTCATCTGAGCTTCCGCCGTTGCGGAAGAGGACAATCAATGGCTTCGACGAACTGCATCTCCATCGGCTGTTGGTTTTCGGGTCGGAAGCTTCAGTCATTTGTTTTCCACAGTTGCGGATGGGGAAGAGGTCTTGTGAGCTCCGTCATTGCGGTTCTTGAATTGCTCCGCCTTCCGATCCGTTTGAATGTCCGCTGAGCTTCCCCGTTGCGGCTGCCAGAAGCCTTTTTGCTTCCGCCGTTGCGGCTGCCGGAAGCCTTTATGCTTCCGATCCTTCTATCTGCGCCGTTGCGGAAGAGAAATCACTCCGGCTTCTGAACATCTTTAAGTTCCCGCCATTGCGGAAGGAAAATCACTCCGTCATTGCGGAAGAGGAAATGCTTCCGACCTCCGATGTTGTGGAAGGAGAAAAGCCCCGCCGTTTTGGAAGGGGAAAAGCTTCCGCCGTTGCAGATGCCGAAAGACTTTTGAGTTTTGATCCCTTTAAGCTTTCACCGTTGCGGATGCTGGAAGGATTTCAAGTTCTGACGTTGCGGAAGGGAAAAGCTTCCGACGTCCGATCTGTGGAAAGAGAACTCTTCCGATATCTGATCTGCGCGGCTTATTTGAACCATGTACCATATTGGATATTTAAAGAGGAATAATCCTCCGGATCAATCCTCCCCATTGGAGAGCTTTTGGACCACCAAAAGCCTGAATTATTTTGCAAGTAAGTGAGGGTAAAGTTCCCTCACTTTACCAATATACATCCATCTCGCTTTGCTAGGATGCCTTCCTTTCAGCCCCACTTGAAGGTACTCAGCATTCCCCCTTCATGAAGTTCTTACATTTCTGTCAAGAATAACATCATCCTGCAAATCTCTCATATATTCAGGTGCCAAATCGTCTATGGAAGGAATCTGTATGTTAATTTCCTCATCCATGATCATAGGAGGCTCATACAATTTAAGATTCTCAACATTGACAACTGAATAAATTTTCATGTATGGAGGTAAATTCAAGCGAAAAACATTAGTACCGATCTTTTCCAAGATCTCAAAAGGACCATACCTGATAGGTTTAAGCTTTTTACCTTCACCTTTCATCCTTTCTTTGGTGATGTGTAACCAAACTTTGTCACCTACCTGAAATTGATGATCAATTCGATGCTTATCATGCCTGGCCTTGTACTTCGCCTGGCTCTTCTCCAACTGTTCTTGAACTGCCTACTGTACTACTTGGATTCTCTGAATGAACTTTAAAGCTTTTTCTGCATCATGATGTCCATCCACTGCATCTTTGCCAAAAGAGAAGTCCATCGGTGTTTTTGGCAAATAACCAAAACAAGTTTCAAAAGGAGATTTTTGCGTGGAAGAATGAATTGCATGATTGTAAGCATGCTATATATACTGCAACTGCTCATCCCAAAGTTTAGGATGTTTACTACAATATCCTCTGAGCAGTTGAACCACTGTTCTGTTCACTACCTCTGTTTTCCCATCGGTTTGTGGATGAAAAGCTCTACTTTTCTTCAGTTTAGTGTCCATAAGCTCCCATAATGTTGACCAGAATTTTCCCAAGAACCGGGAATCCCGATCAGATACAATAGACATGGGTAGCCTGAAATGTACCCAAACATTTTGAAAGAATAAAAGAGCTGTTTGTTCAGCAGTGACCTGCTTGTTACATGGCATTACGATACACATTTTGCTGAACCTATCCACAACAACATATAGGTAATCATGCCCTTTTTTAGACGTAGGTAGCCCCCCTACAAAGTCCATAGAAATACTTTCCCAAGGATGAGAAGAAACTGGAAGAGGTGTGTACAAACCCAATTTCCTATTGCTAGGTTTACTCGTTGCACACATAACACAACCCCTTATATATTTAGCTACAGTTTCTTACATTTGAGGCCAATAACAATGATTCTGCAATACAAACAATGTTTTACCTACACCAAAATGTCCTGCAATCAATGAACTATGTGCCTCTCGGATCACTTGCACTCTTTCTTTCTCTGGAATACAGAGTTTACCGAGATGATACAAGAGCTGATTATGCACATAATAGTTCTCTTCTTGTTTACCATGTATTAGTGATGCATATACTTCCTTAAAATCTTTATCTTCTGCATACTGATCAATATAACTTTCATGTGTTAATGAACTGTTCTGAAGAATGATTGAAGAATTCATAGGTGGCCTTGATAACATGTCTGCTACTTTATTATGAATTCCCTTTTTGTACTTAATGACGAGATGAAACTGTTGTAAGAACCCCATCCATCTTAAATGCCTACTTTTTTGTATTTTAGTTTGAGATTGTAAATATTGAAGTGGCTGATGATCAGTATGTATGACTGTCTCTTTTCCCATGATATAATGTTTCCACTTCTTCACACTCTGTACTAAATCATACAATTCTTTGTCATAGGTCGGATAGTTACTTACCGCAGTAGAGAATGTTTCTGAATGGTAACAGATTGGCTGTCTCCCTTGCATCAAAACTGCTCCCATGGAAAACCCGCTGGCATCGGTTTCGATCTCAAATGGCTGCTGCAAATCTGGCAATGTCAGAACTGGTGTTGCGCTAATCTTTTCCTTTAAAGTGTCGAAGGCTCTCTGATGCTTGCCTCCCCACTGAAAAATTTCTTTAACACTTGTTAATGCATGTAAAGGCGCAGCAATGGAGGAAAACCCAGAAATGAATTTCCTCCAATACTGAACCGCACCCAGAAAACTTCTGATTTCAGTAACGGTGTTAGGCTATGGCCAGTTTACAATGACAGCAACCTTGGCTGGGTCCACTCATAGGTGGCCTCCACCAATGATATGGCCTAGATATACTAAGGAAGTTTTAGCAAATTCACATTTAGGCATTTTTACATAAAGCTTTTCCTTTCTCAGTACATCTAAATTTTTTTTCACATGTACAACATGCTCTTCCCAGGTGTTGCTAAACACAAGGATATCATCTAGATACACAATTACAAAATCATCAATGAATGAACGAAAGACATCATTCATGACCTGCATGAAAGTAGCAGGTGAGTTACAGAGCCCAAAAGGCATTACAAGCCATTCATACAAACCCTGTTTCATTTAAAAAGCTGTTTTCCAAGAATCATGCTCAGCAACACGGATTTGATGATACCCACTACACAGATCCAATTTTGTAAAGTAAGTTGCATGTTTCAACTGATCAAGCAAATCATCAATACGAGGAAGAGGATACCTGTTTTTAATGGTGATTTTGTTAAGGGCCCTGTAGTCGATACACATCCTCCATGACCCATCCTTCTTCGGAACCAAGACTATAGGAGAGCCACAAAGAGAAGTACTGGGCTGGATGACCCCCTTCTCAATTAGCTCCTGAACTTGCTTCTTGATCTCCTCATTCTGTATTACAGACATCCGGTACATGGCTATGTTCGGGAGTGGCACATCCTGCTGCAAATGTATCTCATGCTGAATCTCTCTCTTC
>LPNX010397924.1:93597-115873 GCA_001517045.1 Pseudotsuga menziesii
TTTGCCTAGAAGTAGATGGCATACTTGTACTTTCACTATAACTAGATTGTGCATCAATGGGAAGCGAGATACTTTTATCCTTACCCTGGATTCCGACAGCTGTAACCTTTGTTTCATCACCTGAGTCGGATCCCTAGTCTTGAATAGTTGCTGCAGTAGCTTTTTCTTTTCCTTTGTCTTTGTTTCCTCCGTACTTCTTTGGCCTTAACTCCGAATTAAGTTTCCAACACTTGGAGACATCATGTCCTTTCTGACAATGTGAACACGTAGGCTTTTCACCCTCTTTCTTAACAGTAGCCATCTTCTTTTTCCCCTTATCTTTACCTTTTGATTTGCTGTCAAATTCAAATGACTTCTTCACAAAAGTATCATTAGCATGTTTACCCCTGGCTTCTAAATGGGTAGCTTGAACACATACATCATCCAAATTACTGGGATTAAACATTAACAAAGTATGCTTCAAATAAGAATGCATGCCACCAATGTACTTAAGAAGAGTTTCCTGTGTATCTAACGAAACATTCAATGCAATAGCCCTCTTTCTGAATTCATGAGTATAATCTTGAATGCTTTGTCCCTTAGCTTGTCTAAACATTTGCCAATTCATGGTTAATTGCTGCATGTGACCTAAAGGATAAAATTGCTTCCTCAATACTTCAATGAATTCATTCCAAACTGAAATAATTTTACCATTCTTTCGAAGATCTTGCTGAAGCTTGCTCTCCCACAAGTAAGAGCCATTCCACTCATTCTCAAAGTGGCCAATTGGATTCTGGAAGGGTCATCATTAATGCCCTGCACCCTGCAATATACTTCAAGCTGCTTGATCCAATTGTCTAATTTTTCAGCATCTACATCTCCATTATAAATAGGTAATTCAAATTTTACATCCAATTTGAAATAAGGCATATTAGGACTTGCATTATGAGAAGAAGAAAAAGTTTGTTTAGTATCAGGAGGATCACCATCACCTCCTACTCCTTTTCCCTTTTCTTCCGACTTCACTTCTGCATCCCTGGATGAAGATCCTTCTTCTTTCTTCTTCCTTTCTGCTCGCTCTTTGAGTAGAAGTTCCATCATGGCTTTCATGCTCATAAAAGCATCTAGAAACTTAGTTTCAAAAATGACAAGTTTTTCCCATTCGGTATGTCCTTCTTCTTCCCCTTGTGGAGAAGACATGGTTCTTGAGAATGTCCTCTTGGAGCCAATCTCAGGATCTCCTTCAACTAATTTTCCTTCACCAACCTTTAACCTGGACCTAGTAAGCATTCACAAACTTGCACAACAGTCAACCAGCTCTGATACCAAATATGATCTGTAGGATCTCAACTTAGTGATTTAAAATTTTGTTGTAAAAGAATGCGTGTAACAGGTTAATTAATGGGACAGCATTAACAGAAGTTAAATGCTCAGAACAGGAATGAAAAACAAGACTGATAAACAGATTCCAAGCAGAAAACATAGAAACAGAGTCATAAACAAAGTTGATAACGGAGTTCAACCCCTCCACTAGGCTACGTCTCCAGGCCCCTCTCCAATAGGAACTGATCCAATTAATCTCTTAAAATGGTAAAAAAAGGTTCTGGCATCAACTTCAGCAACTGTAAAACAGAATGCTGGACAGAAAGTCTTCAAGACTCCTCTCTGTGGAATTACAATCTGGTCTTCAAAAGATAAGGACCCAAAATGTAACAGAAAATACAGTTGACTCTAATACAAACAGCAATCTGGAAACTATAGCAAAACTCCCCAAGCTTCTATACCAGAGAAAACAAATGCCCCCCTCTGCTCTCAATGAACTATGTCCCCTTTATTGCTCATCTTTGCCGTTACAATGAGCAAAGAAAACCGTTCAAGAAGTGCGACTGTTCACCTCCTTCTGCCAAATTCCCAGACCGTTCATCTCCCTATCGACGTTACTAGCATACGGTATCAAGATTCTGCAAAAACCATTCTGAAATGTCTCGCGCGAATGCATTGCTAATTACTGGAATCAGAAGGTTTAGTCATCTGAGCTTCCACCGTTGTGGAAGAGGACAAGCAATGGCTTCGACGAACTCCATCTCCATCGGCTGTTGGTTTTCGAGTCGGAAGCTTCAGTCATTTGTTTTCCACAGTTGCGGATGGGGAAGAGGTCTTGTGAGCTCCGTCGTTGCGGCTCTCGAATTGCTCTGCCTTCCGATCCGACTGAATGTCCGTTGAGCTTCCCTGTTGCGGCTGCCAGAATCCTTTTTGCTTCCGCCGTTGCGGCTGCCGGAAGCCTTTATGCTTTCGATCCTTCTATCTATGCTGTTGCGGAAGAGAAATCACTCCGGCTTCCGAACGTCTTTAAGTTCCCGCCATTGTGGAAGGAAAATCACTCCGCCGTTGTGGAAGCAGAAATGCTTCCAACCTCCAATGTTGCGGAAGGAGAAAAGCCCCACCGTTTTGGAAGGGGAAAAGCTTCCGCCGTTGCGGATGCCGGAAGACTTTCGAGTTTCGATCCCTTTAAGCTTCCACCATTGCGGATGTCGGAAGGCTTTCGAGTTCTGACGTTGTGGAAGGGAAAAGCTTTCGACGTCCGATCTGTGGAAAGAGAACTCTTTCGATCTCCAATCTACGTGGCTTCTTTGAACCATGTACCATATTGGATCTTTAAAGAGGAATAATCCACTGGATCATGCAGCCATGCAAACCTAGCACTAACGGAATGTAGAGGACTAGAACTGAATGTAGTTGACTCCTAACTTAGCTTAACCAGTCATCAACTAAATTGAACTGACCTTGGTTGGTTTTGGCACTCCCAGTGGCTCCTAAATTGTAGGGATTGGTCTAGGAGGCTCCTAAAATGTTGCAATCAAGTGCAATCAGTGGCAGTGAGCCTTAATTAGTGTTCCCCACACTTTAGTAACTGAAACATGTTCCCCAATTAGGCCAAGTCGACCCAATGGTGTTAATGACAATAAATAGACTGGATGGACTCCTGATTTAGACATTTGACAAAATTGGACAAGGGAGGATTAATAATCCTAACATCTAGTAGTACAACAAGAGAGAATCCTCTGACAGTATCTGGAATTGAACTAATTCCTTTTATTCCTACAGAAGGAGAAGAAGTGCCCGATATGAACACCATTTACTATGACAAGGTAAAAAAGAGGATTGTTAAAAGAACAAAGAAAAAGGTGAACACTGGAGGTAAACCAGGAGTGATGGTGACTGATAAGACAGTAGTTCACGGTACACACAAAGATCTATGATTAATGGAAAAAGCTGGGTTAGCCCTATCCTTATCCACTAAAGATAATGTGGAGAGAATAATGACGGATCTCGAGCAGTCCCAGAAGAAGGTCGCATAGTTAAAAGAGACCTTAAAAAAGGAGAGAAGTGAAAGTTAGAACTTAAAGAGAAAATATGAAGATATGATCAATGACGTTGAGCTATCCAATGAAGAGTGTCAGACTCTATAGGTAGATAAAGATGCTTTGGTGATATCTACAGGCAATATAGAAAAAGAATCCTAGGCCACCTTAGCAGATTTTGGGAAACTATAGCAAGGATATCAGGTTTTGGAAGCTGAAAGAGATACGTTGAGGCTGTCAGTTGAAGAGTTGAACAAGGGAAAATGGAAGTTAGAAGATAAAGTGACAGAACTAGAAGTACAAAGAACCACTGTGAAAGGGAAGGCCAAGCTATATGAAACTCAGATAGTAGCCCTGGAAGATAAAAATAATTCACTAGAAGTTTCATTGAATACAACTATGGAGTAGGAAGCCAATGTTTAACATTTAAAGAATCATGCTCTCATGCTTCAGGAATAAGATTCATCAAATGCAGCTTCAGATGGTGGAGGAGAGGTTTAAGGTTCAACAGATAGAAATTAGATTGGAGGAAATTATAAATACAGCTTCTTATTTCTTGGACAGGACACAGGACATCTTAGAAACTCTACAGGGAAGAATGACATGGGTGGAAACAAGGAACCTCCCACATATGTACATCCCAAAGACCTAGAGACGATAAAGCTAGAATATGAGTTGATCAAGTTTGCTAGCAAAGTAGCAGAAGAGCTAATAAAGACAGTGAGGAAGATGAAGAATGCATGTGCAGAATTCTACAGAAGAGTCCTCCTAACTTACAATTGGTGTCAGATTTCTGCTAGCAAGAGATTAGAGGTGTTTCCAGAGCATGAGATATTTTTGAAGCAATTACAGGAATGATGCAGCGAAGACAAACGGGCCATTTAGCTAGTGAAGGAATTAGATTAAGAGGCGCTTAAAACAGAAATAGCACATGCGGTAGTTAGAAATCACTTACTGGAAGACCAACTTCACCTAATTCCAGCAAGAGTGGTGGGTATAAAAGCTCAAGCTGCTAAGCATGAAATTACTATCAGATTTCTAGAACCTTCCAGTTTTGAAAACATAGCAGCAGATGCCAATGCATGGAGGAAATTTATGAATGACAAAGTTGAGCCATCTTAGTTGGATTATTTAGAACATTTTTGATATAATATATTTTATTTTGAGTCCATAAGCTAAAGGAAAGGTTAGGGGAAGCCCAAAAGGCAATGAGGGAAACTCAAGAGTTTTTACTTTTTGTATAAATATAGGAAAGCTTTATGTATCGAGGGAACTTTTTTTAGACTATATTTGTGCAAGGTTATTGTAATAATAACTATTTCATCTTATAATAAAGAGTTATATTTTTGGCTGGAGAAAGCACTATGGGGTTTCAAATGCTTGACATGGACTGGTTGGATGTGAACTATTTCTTTTTCAGCTTGTTTTGATGAACTATGAGATCATTCTAACTTATGAATTCTTTCATGTTATTAATGTGCTCCTGTTTATTTATGTGAAATTTCCACAATCATATCTGAGTAATGAATGTTTTAATTAACAATGAGCTATCTCTTTGTTTATCTGTCTATTTATATTCATGTATTCAGAAATATTAATAGCTATCTATAGTATTCTAAATGAGTGTGATACAATACATTACTAATTATTAATTACAGTATTGCTCCCTAGGGATAGGTTAGATAGTTTTAGTTAGTTTTCTTTGTTTATGATTTAGAAGCGAGAGAGGTAAGGCAAGAGGTAAGAACCTGCGCATCACATTTTGACACTCCTCGTTATCTCTATCAACTGCATTTAGCTAGGCACTTGCATGTCGTACCTAAACATAAAACTAAAAAATACAATTAAACAGTGGATCGAGCCGCAACTGGTAAAATAAGTTTTAACCGTTACTTGACCTATGGTAGTCAGACCGTAAACCGGACGAATTCCCCATACCAAACAATAACGAGCTAATTGGGAACGTTTATTGGGGAGAATCCCTACTATTGTTACCTGTAATTTTCCATGCCTCAACAGGTTCCTATGCAAGTATAGGAGAAATAAAATTCAAGTAACGAATTAAAATGGAGAAAGGGTACATGTGCAATTATTTGCTTTGGTAAATTGCCCCCTTGAAAGAGGACTAAGGCTTCGGTGCCAATGATCCTTCCATCGTGGTCCAAATATTCCCTGTGAAAATAGGTGTCGAATAAATTAATGTTTTGTGGGAGAGCAATTGAATAGATCCTCCTCATATTCCAATCCCTCGATGCATCCAAATTGAATCATGAAACCCTCATTGCTAGCAAATCACTGCAACATTTCAAGTGAAAAAATAGACCAAAACTGTCATGAAGATCTCAAAGTTCAATCAATTTGAGGAACGGGAATTGATCTAAAGTTCTTGGAGATCGATTTGGAAACATGTACGTGTTTCCATATACCAACAAGGCAGATTGGAGTTCGATCTTGGTGTAGTCACAAGCCCAACCATATCTATGGCTTTTACCCTTTTACACCTATTCAACACTCATTTGCTAAAAAAATTATTCAAAACCCAAATTTAATACAGCCCCAAAAAAATAAACGTATGACAATGAGTTGCAAAATGTGGGCGTTGCAATGTATTTTGTAGAGCATTTGTATCCTCTATTCACAAAAAAATTAGCCTCACTTTTTATGGGATGCATAAGCAAACTTTGTACAGAACTGTGGTGGTCACATGGGCTCCTAAAAAGGTGGATGGCATGATTGATGTTGTGAGGTGTGACATCGTCATCATTAGTAGATAAGCTACCACCATTGTAGCCAATTTGTATTACTTCGAATGTTGTAGTGTTTTCACTATTTCATTCATTAATTCAGTTTGGATTCCCCTATTGCACTATGATCTTTGCAATTCCTTTGTGTTAACTCTAGTTTGGATTTCCCTATAACACTATGCTCTTTGCAATATTTTTGTGTTATTCATGTATTATTGTTTTCTTCATTTCATTCACAACATAATCTAATTACTGGTACTAGAGCAATCTGGTCTTTGTTGTTTTTATGTGCATGTCTCCAACAAGGTCAAGGTACATGGAGTTGGGCCTCAAAATAACCAAACATAGTGAAGACTTCCCTTGGGCCCAAGTGGCCTCCCATGACAAATGAAAATAAATACAACAGAGTAGGAGATCCAATCAATGTGTTGTTTACGGAATCCCTTGGGAAAAAAAAGAATGAGATTATGGATGATTTCATGCAAATCCTATGACAAGTCAATATCGCAACAAGGGAACCTTCAAGAAGCAACCACTTCAAAGGTGTTATTCCCTTTAAGGTACAAGTTGACTTTTGCAATCCTTTATTTGAAGGAAAAATAGATGTTGATGCTTTAGAGAAATGGTTAAGTTTGTTAAAGGATTATTGCTTTGTTAAATATTTTTCTACTAGTGAGAATATCACCTTCACTCCTTAAGTCCCTTCCTCGTGCCAAAGACAAGTGAGACATTTACTATGTGCAACATTTCAAAGATGTACCCACTTGAACGACTTTTTTTATGTCCTCAAGGAGGAATTCTACCATATTGGAAAAACTACAATAACCATTATGCAAGATATGGTGTTATGCTATTCAGGATGGTTTTTTGGAGGTTATTCTAGGCGTTATATGGGATGCTTTTTTGGATGCTAATTGGGACGTTAATTGGGATGCTTTTTTGGACGCTAACTGGGACGTTAATTGGGATGATTTTTTGGACGCTAATTGGGACGTTAATTGGGATGCTTTTTTGGACGCTAATTGGGACATTAATTGGGATGCTAATTGGGATGAGAATTGTGATGCTAACTGGGACGATAACTGGCATGTTAATTGGGACACTAATTGGGATGCTAAATACGATGCTAATTGGGGCACTATTTGGGGCCCTAATTGGGATTCTAATTAGCCTCCAAAATAGCGCCATCTTTTAAAAAGGGATGCAAATAACGCCATTAAAAGTGCCATCCCGTGGAAAAGCATTCAATTTGTCAAAAAATGATGAAAAATACACTAAAAGTGATATCGAACACTAAAAGGAAGCTAAAAGAGACACAAAGCACAAGGTTTTGTTGTAGTGTTATCTATAAACATGTTTTTTTAAATCCAAAATAATCGCCTAGAATACTATGCTTAAGTATAATATTAGAATCCTTAAAAAATACCCTACTTAGGATACTTCATTTCATCTCCATGATGGCCAAAATTTATTTTGGGTTGCTATTAATGGAGTCAAATGAGTCAAACTTCCTTGACCATAACCAGTCTCTTAGTGAAAAGTGTGCCACAAATTCCTAAAAGAGTACCACCTTTGTGTTCCCCAACACACGTAACAAATAGACATTTTGGGTTTCAAAGCCAACGGTATAGTTTTCAAAAACCCACAATATTAATTCAAATATCACAATACAACTATTATGTACAACTTAGACACTCCCTTGGATATTTATACCATTCAATTCCTCTTTGCAAGCTCTCCTCAAAATTTTCAAGAGATCTATCTTTGGAACATTATCTTGTAGATACATATTCAAATAAGTAATACATCTTTACCTAATATCTCTCCCACCTATTGAATGTTCGTAGGTTGTTGGGTCATCTCCAGCACCTCTATGAGGTCCTCTTATGTTTATCTCAACTCCAAATATGAGTTATATAATAAAGTCCAGATAATTTTCTTTTTCTTTTTTAGGATGATGTGTGTTGCCTTTTGAGATGGGCATATCTTCCTACATCATCAAGATAAACTAGCAAAAAGTAATTTCCATTGGATATTTAGAGTGAAGAGAAAACAACTATGAATGTTTCTAGTTGATTTTGGGCATTGTTTCAAGTTTCCATAAATTAATATTATGGAATTTTTGGGTTTGTCAATTGTTTTCTTATGGTCAAGGTTCGGACATTTTACTTTTGATGGGTCATGACATGATTCTTTATTGTTACATGCATTGTGTATTTTGTTTTATAGTTTTCTCACTCTCTTGGTAGAGACTATTTAATTTCTTTTCGAAAGAAAAATTATAGTCATTTCCTTAATAAAAAAGGGTTACAATATAGAAATTTGAACAATCCAAACGTTGAATACCACGTATGTCAGTGATATTCAAAAAATGAGTTAATAATAATAGAAAGAAATGAACATGCACTAGATGGATGTGCTAAAAAATAAAATTTGCACCATCATAGCTAAAAATTCCAAAGGGTTTGGAAAACTATCCCAATAAGGAATTGATGTCTAGAGGAGATATTAAGGTTCATTAAAGTTGTTTCCAACCACTTCAATCACAAAGGATGGAAATTGCAAAATCATAATTTGAGGTATCTTGATGGGAGGATCCCCTCAATCTCATTATGATTGATGTGTGTGGACAGGTATACTAGGATATCTGCTACAAGCCTATATAATCTATTTGCCTCTTTGGTGTGATCCTCAGATAGATATGTTGAAACTTGGCAGTAGTCCGATGAGCTATCATGTTGGCTTCCATCGAAATTTGTATACTTGGAAAACACCTTTTCCTTGGTAAGTAGTTGTTTTGTTGTTGCAGGTTTCCATAATCTTTGAGGCATCTCCTCTTCAAAGTTTTGGTTGTTAAACTTGTTACACCCTAATATTAAACCCAACGAGCCTAAAGATTCTATGCTTGTTTGTGGAAAGAATGGAACCCCATAGGTTCCATCCATGGTATTGGCATGACTAGAAAGGAAATAACTTCCTCTGATGAAACCAGGAACTTTGATAATATGTTCATCCCAAAGGCTTAGCTCAAGTCCAACATCTCCATCTAAGAACCTAAACCCAGAATTTCCATTTAAACATCATGTTTTTGACATACGGTGGACCTTTACACTAAAATAGTTTTCCACATGCAAGACAAGGATTAGATATTAAAGAGACTTCTATTATAGGGGAACTTGAGGAGGTTGCAAGTGAAGCTTCAATGATTCATCAAATTTAGTGTTAAAGGTCTCTGAATCTAACAAAAATATCATCGTTATTCAAGGTTCTCATGTAACTTATCTAGTGCAACCATCAAGATGTTGTTGTCTAGTTTCATCTATTGGTATTCAAATAATGTTGTAGAATTCAAAGAGGGTGCTACTCATACTATAGCCTCTTATATGCATAAGTTAGAAGCTCAAGTTTGTGAGTTGTATGATGTAAGTATTAGGTGATCACTACCTCATATTGCGAAGACACATATCTCTTGTGCTAATGAGGCAGGAGATATGGAAAATGTTATATTATCAATTCATCATTACCCTAGCACCTCGATGCTATTATGCATACACCCCAATGAATATCTAATCATTGACAATTCCATATGATCCATAACCAAGGAATTTATAGTCCAGACAACTCAACAATTTGGATCCTCTGCAAAAATTAAATTCAAATGTCTATGCAATTCACATTTATGTTGAGATTAGGCTTCTCTTTGAGCTACTCTCCAGCAAATATGAATGAGTTATATTTCAAATTCCTATACCAATACTGAAACAAACTCTGCATTCACAAATTTCATACCCAACACTTTTATTGTAACTTTGAATTCAAAGTGTTATACACCAGAATGGCACCTCTCCGTCCGAGTGTCAACTTTCCTTATGCTGGCACACAAAGGACACTTATGGATTGAGGTTTTCCTAGAATACTATAGCTTGGCTTATTATGAAATACATTCTTCCTCTATCCAGCTAATTACTTTGCCACATTTGCCATGTTAGGATGTATGCGCGACTCTCTCTATTGACAACTCGCTCATCACTAGCGAGTCTCCCTTGTATCAAGTCGCGAATCCTTGTATTCGCGGGTTGCTCTTCTATATAGTCGCACATCATTCGCGGGTTGCTCTACTGCAGACCCGCGAATGTGTTTCTTAACATTTAATTATTAAAACATGCGTTAACTAGAGATTAGTTATGTCATGTAACTGCATTTCCTTAACTGCTGTAACTTCTCTAACCTTCGAACTACCTTATTTCACCCATATAAATAGAAGTAGGAGAAGACATGAGAAGGACTTGGGGTTTTATGCATTGTTATGCTGGAGAAATTGGGACTCCCTTTGCCTACACCTTTGCCCTAGGAGATTTCTCTTGTGTTGCAGAGCTTGGAGGCTAAGTTCTTTGGAGAAGAGAAACAGTAGATCTAGATCAAGGTTTCGTGAGGTGCCTAACTTGAAGAGAAGGTATATTTGTACTTGTTTTCAAGATTAATAAAGATGTGATGTCCTTCTTCTTCCCAAATCATTGTTCAATATGTGATTGAATCTCTGTTTATGATCATATTATAATGTTATTCAGATCATTGTTTCATATTTATTTGATTATCATTGTCTTATATGTGGTCATAATGGCTTGAGGAAGGTATAACTTGTTTTGCAGGTCTCTTGGAGCGAGAGGAGCAAGAAGAAGATTGAAGAGAAAGCTTGGACCAGCCTTCAGTTAGTCAAGTGTGGACCTTTCTCATCTCTGATCTTGTTTATATATACTTGCTGAACATTGTGCATCTCTCTTTCAACCCCAGTACGTTGATGGCCTCTTAAACCCTAGCCATAGGACATTTTCCTTTACAACAGAACTGGCGACTCCGCTGGGGACTAGCCTTGTCTGTTTGGGGTTTTTCTCTTGATTTCTTTCAGCTTTTGCATTGTTTCAGGTCCTTCTTGCCACTTACGAACATTTTTAAGTCTAATTGCACTCTCTCCCCTGCCTTCCTAAGGCAGTTTTCTATCCTTGATTGTGATTTTTTACACCTATTCGTGGGTTGTTCTTTTGAACAGTCGTGAATACAAGTTTGCATGCGCAGGTTGTTCTACTGAACAATCGCGTATCATTCGCAACCTGCCCTTATAGACAGTCGCGTATATACCTGGAAGTTTGGATTTTTTAAGTCAGTTTTGCTTTTCCCCTTCTTTAGGTAATCCCTATTTGTGAGTGGTGTCTCTTTATGAATGTTGTGTAGCTTGTCTGAAGACTTTTGGTGATCACCCTACCTGCTTTTTCAAAAGCCTTTGAGTCTTTTTGCTTGGAGTAGTTCTTGCTTGTTTTCTTTATTAGATCCAAGTTTACTTAAAGCACAGTGCATTTCAGGTGCATGGTGGGTCTGTTAAGGTCTTCTGCAGGTGCATGGATCCAGGGAGTTTGTGTCATTCTTTTTGTTGTTCTTTATCTATGTGGTAAGCCCCTTTATAGCATTAGGATTTACTCTTTGCTATTTCACCTGTATCCTTTGCTTGGTTTGTTTTTTGGCCTTTTGTTTCTGATCAGCCTCTGTTAGTGACCTTTGTTTGATTTTAGAAGCTGGTGGATGTTGTTTCCCTCCTTCTTTGGTTGGTCTACTTCACCTTGCCAAAATAGTTGTCTTGTCTCTTATACAAGCCTTTCTTCCAAGTAGGGTTTATGCTGACTTTAGTTGGTTCTAGAGTTTGTTGGGTGGTTGCATAACAAAGTTCCTTTTGCTTTGTTCTTTTTATCTGCATGCTTTGCTCTGTAGGTAGTTTTTCTTTTGCATTTTATAAAAGAAAATTAAAAAGAACTTCTTTTTGCTGCTTTTCCTCCTACCTCTTTCTTTGGTTTGACCTTGTGGACAAGGTACTGAGCAGCCTTTGTTTGTAGGTTTAGATTGACTCTTGGGACTTCTTGACCTTTGTTTACGTCAGTCTTTTGTGCTTAGTCTTTTCATTCCAAAGTTGTTGGCTTGTTTACCTTTGTAAGCTTTCCTTTCAAGTGAGGTCTATACTCAACTTTAGGGAAACCTAAGGTTTGTTTTTGGAGAGTAGAGTAGTTGTCTATTTTCTTTGCTTTCAGTACTTGTTTGCATAAGTAGATAGGCTGATTTTTCTTTTGCATTTATAAAAGAAAAATACAAAAACATATGGTTGCTTTATGTGCATATAGATTAGGCTGTTAGTCTAGATTGCATAGCATAGCATTGTTTTTGAAAAAGTTTAAAAATATAAAAAGATTTGATCTTTTTTGGCTTTCAAGTTATTTGAAAATATAAAGAGAATAGCTATTTGCTTCTTTGCATCTCATTTCTCTTTGCTTAGTCATTTTGTTTTCATTTCTTGAGTCAAAACACCACATGAGTTTCATGCCATTTACCCTCTGAGTAAGAAACAGCCCATAAAATTAACGACATAATTTTAAAAATTATTAGCAAGTTTTATTTTATAGGTTCATACACCAACTAGCTTAGGCTAGACTTGTGGGTTAGGGTGTTTCAACTCCCCACAAGTGTTAAATTTCAGATGTAGTTGGCCTATCACTAGGTAAATCCTTGATTCTATCACTGTATCTAGGAAGTTCCTCTCAAACAGGAGTTAAGCACGAGGCCGCGTGGAGGCTTGGACAGAGGGGATAACCCCCCGAATCCTTGTCAAAATGTAACTCAGGACTTTTGCACATCTAGGGATTCTGTCTAGGCAGAATTTCGGGCTCAGCTACCCTGCCCATGTGTACGAGTTTGGCTTGCGACTGTCCCCCCAGACAGTAGGTATTATCAAGGTAGCCTTTAGTCTCTTGTCTTTTAGGGCTCATACACAAGTAAACCAGACGGTTATTTCTGGTTCACCTCAGACGGACTTGGAAGGTAACCCTTGTGGAAAGTGCAGGAGGTTGGTGGGTGATTCCTCCGCTTGTGCCTAAGAACCCCTCAAGGACGCCAAGTAACTGTTCATTAGCCTTCTTCTGGAAGGTATATTATTATAGCCTATTTAGATTGCTTGAGACTCTAAGATATTTTTAGTGAGTGCTGTGTGGTTTGTTTGTACTTAGTGGGCCTTTAGGTGTCTGCTTTGTAATTTTGGTTGATCATCAACCTCAAACTTTGTCTCTTGTTTTGAAACTATGGCTAGCACCCCTTCGAACACCAACCAAGAGATCCCCTTGATGGGAGCTCCTTGTCCTATTCCTCTCATAGGGAATGTTGGTGTTCCCTTGATGGCCACCTTGAATCTTCCAGGATTCACCATAGGGCTACCGGTGTGGTTGTTTTCCACTCCAACTGTCCTGAATTCTCCTGATGCTTCTCAAGTAAGAACCTTATATCAAGGGCATCAAAACAATGTCTCCCCTTCACCTGTAGTTGGTTCTCCTCCTCCTTCTACCTCATGCGGTGAAAGTACTGATACTAGTAACCGGCAGTCTAAAAGGAGTAGAAGAAGGAGGAATAGGAAGAAAGCACATAAGCAAGGGAGCACTCGTTCAACCTCTGCGAGTCAAGTTGAACCTCACCACCCAGCCTCATTTGTTTAGGCTGGGGGCACCCATCCAACCTCTGCAGTTCATGTTGGATCTAGTCACTCAACCTCTGGTGTTCACGTTGAGTGCACCCGTTCAACCTCTGGTTTTCAAGTTGAACCATCCTATCCAACCTCTGTTGTTCATGTTGGAGCTATCCATCCAGCCTCTGATGATCAAGCTGGTGGGATCCTTCCAACCTTTTCAGGTCATGTCGGATCCTGTCACTCAACCTCTGGTGTTCAAGCTGAGTGCATCCGTTCAACCGCTGGTTTTCAAGTTGAACCTTCCCATCCAACCTCTGTTGTTCAAGTTGGATCCATCCATCCAGCCTCTGGTGTTCACACTGGTGGGATCCTTCCAACCTTTCCAGGTCATGTTGGATCCTGTCACTCAGCCTCTGGTGTTCACGTTGAGTGCACTCATTCAACCTCTGGTGTTCAAGTTGAACCTCCCCATCCAACCTCTGTTGTTCACGTTAGATCCGTTCACCCAGCCTCTGTTGCTCAAGCTGGGGGCACACACTCAACTGCTGCAAAGCATGTTGATCCTAACCATTCAACCTCTGTTGTTCATGTTGATGGTGCCCGTCCTACCTCTGCAAGTCAAGTTGGACCTAGTCTCTCAGCCTCTGCCAGACACGCTGGGGGCAGTCTTTCAGCCTCTGTATTTCAAGCTGAGGACAACCCGTCAACCACTGCGAGTCATGTTGACACTGTTGAAAAGTCTACCCATTCAAAACACAAGCTCAAGTTCCCTTGTAAGCTTTGTGAGGGAGACCACCTTACTTATAAATGCCCTTCTATCGAGGAGGTGCGAAGAGTTTGGATTCATGGTCATCCCGTTTTTGAACATTATGGAGTCTCTCAACAACCAGCCTCTCTTAGTGAGGTTGGACTCAGTCACCTAGCCTCTGTTGTTCATGCTGGGGGAAAACTCTCATCCTCTGCTAGTCATGTTGAGAGAAAATAGTCAGCCACTGCTAGTCATGCTGATACTGTTGAGAAAACTGGTCGTTCGAAGCATCATCTTAAGTTCCCTTGTGTGCTATGCAAGGGAGATCATCTTACTCATCTATGCCCTGCTATCCCAGAGGTGCGAAGAGTGTGGTCCGAGGCTCATGGATTTCATTCTTCTGAACACCCTATAGTTTCTCAACAACCTACTCAACCTTTGGTTGATCAAGTGGTCGAACAAATCTCAGATTTGGTCGATCCCACTCTTCTTTCGGAGAGTGCTCCTCATGTGATTGAACCAATGACATCTTTGGTCAATCCCACTCTCCCTTCAGAGAGTGACTTTGATGAAGCGGTTGAATCGATTCCAGTATCGATCAATCCCACTCTTCCTTTGGAGAGTGAAGTGTCTACTAGTCACATTTTCTTCACTGCCAGTTCAGATCTTACTGAACAAGGGGGCACTGAACTTGTTTCGGATCAACCCCCACCAAGCCCTCAGATAGCTTCCTTTGATTGGGATAGCCTCGTTGAGCCGCGCCTTCCTTCTATTGCACCTTTCTAGATAAAGGTCAAAGTTGAACCCTATAAAATTGCTCGTTGCATTGTTGATGAAGGAGCCTCAGTTAGTATTTTTTCTGCTCGTGCTTGGCGAGGTATGGGATCTCCCAACCTTGTGTCGACTGCTAGTCAGTTACTGGCGTTTGATAGAAGAACTTGTGTAGCCTTGGGAATTCTTCCTCAAACACCTGTTACTTTGGGTGGGAATACTGTCTTAGTTGACTTCATGGTAATAGAAGACCCCTTGGACTTTAATATGCTCCTTGGACGTGATTATGTCTATGCCATGCAAGTTGTGGTGTCAACATTATTTTGTGTGATGTACTTTAATCATGGCGAAGAAATTTTCACTATAGATCAGTTGGATTTTCTTGATCCGTCTCCTGACCCAACTAGAGACCAAGTCTTTCCTTTATTGATTCCCAGTGTTTCTGTAGACACTACCCCGCCACATGTGAACTATGTTGCTTCTTTTCATTTGTGTTCAATTGCTACTGAGAGGAAGCCTCTGTTTTCATGCTTACCTTCTCGGGACTTGGTCCCAGCATTTGATCGGGTGAGTCATCCTATACAGATTGTAGAGCCTTCTCTCCACTCTGTCCATCCATTTGAAAGTTCAGATATGTGTCCTATCTCGGATGATTTCCTCCCTTCTGATGAAGTCTTCTTGGAGTCTTTGATACCGTCTGACCTTCTTTTTCAGTTGTGATTAAGTCTTACCCTGATTTGCTTAGTAAGCCTTCCTTTATTCTTATGTTGGTTTTTGTTGAGTCTTTTGATTCTTCATTTGAAAAGGAAGTCAGTGATCCTGATGAGTTTGATTTTTTCTTATGAATTTCTCAGCTCCTGTGATTTTGAGTTTGTTCCTGCAGCCTCTATCTCCCTTGTTGATTTTCGCTTCTCTTCTGAGGTTGATCTTATTGATTATAAACCCTCGAGCCTTGGTCCTATAGAATCTTCTTCGGTTGATTCTGCCTTGACTTTTCATTTTGTAGAAGATAGAAAAGTCACAAGTGTTTCTGCCAAAGTGACCCGCATCGGATCATTTCTTCTGATGTTGTTTTTTCTTGGAGACAGGATTATTAGTTGGATTCACAACTATTTATGGGCCTCACCTTGTTGTTCAAGCTGTAATTGCATTTGCATGTGCCTTGCTCGCGCTTATGAGCCTGATGCCAGATTCCACGCTTTTAGCTCATTGTATAAGCCCTCATCTTTGTTCTCATCGCTGCTTAGCCTTGTTTCATTTTTGCCTTTGCAACTTGACACCCTTTACCCCGAGGAGATGTTCCTCGAGTGTCCTTATCTTGCTCACTTTCCTTGCATTATGCATAGGTTTGTTCCTTGTGCTTGGAACTAGTTTCGCCTGCTTATGACACTCGTCTCCTCGCTTTTAGAGCATTCTTTCTGCTCTCCTTCGAGCTCGTTAAAAACAGTAAGGAGGCCGCAAGTTGACTTTTCCGGACTCGTTAAAACTTCACGGGAAATATTATGAGTTTCTTTAGGCCCAATTCTGACTCCTTAAAATAGACTTGACTGCTGAGTAAACTTGTCCATTCAGGCTCATTAAGAATATGTGAATGGGCATCCACATTGGTGGTAGGTTATCTCTTTCTCGGACCATGTGGAATAATACGAGAAAGGATCACTCTCTTTTCTACCTAATTGAGAAGAGTATTCTCAGGCATAGGTTTATCTCTTTTCCGGACCTAAGGGACTAAACTTACGGAAAAGGAACCCCCGGTATGAGCTTAGTTTTCTCTTTTTCGTGCTCTAGACCAAAACATGAAAAAGATTCTGAGCGTACTTTATGTCTTTGTCATGCTCGTTAAACCCTAAAGAACAAAGCATAGAGTTTATTGTTGTAAGCCCCATTTCTCGTAATCAAATGGATCTTTCCGAGTGATCTTGCCTTCCTTCACACTCGTAAAACTCAGACTTTATATGCTTCTTTTGAAGGAGTGTTGGGTAGGTGGTAATTTAACCTTTTTCGGACCTTCTTGACTAATTACAAAAAAGGTGCGCCTTTTCTTCTTCGGAAGTTAAGAGAGTTCTTCTATTGTTTGTTTTATACTTTTTTGGCCTCAGGAGACTAAATTGTACGAAAAAGGACCCCCCCCCCTAGAGTCTTCTTTGGAGTTTTCAGACTCTCTAAACTATGAAAACATCATTGAGCATGTACTAGTTCGGGATCGTAAAATCCACGAATTAGTGCCTTATCAAGCATTCTTCTTTCTTTTCTTCGAGCTTGTCAAAAAATGAAGATGGTCCCGAGTTTGCTTTCTTGGACTCGTTAAACCTTTACAATAAAGAGGGGAAGGGGAAGGTTTATTTCCATGTCTTTTTACATCATGGCAGCAAGTCTTGTTTCCTTGAACAAAGCACCAGTTTTGAGTCTATCAACAGTTGGGACCTAGTCTTTTGACCTTATCCTGATTCAGAGTTTTCTTACTCCTCCAGTTGGTCTCTTTTCCAATTATATGGGGAATCTGTCAATGTCTCCTACATTGCAGATTTGTTTCGTTGGTCCTATTTTGTGTCAAAAGCTGCCTAAGTCACTTTTGTATCGTGCTCACTGTTCAAGGATTAAACCTTTGTCGGCCATTCTGCAGTTGCCTTGACCTTTTGTGTCAGCCATTCCTTGGTATCAGTTCATTACATCATGTCTTCAGCGGTCCTTTTTGTGAAATTCAGTACCAATTCCAGATCCAATTAGTCTTTGACTTACCTCGTGTTGGATGATGAAGGATTCCTTAATGCCTTCCTTCCAACGGATCTCTTCCTATCGACTGCAACACATCTTGCTCTGGGGACGAGATTTAGAGTTTTATGACAGTACCTTGGGAATTGTTGTCCTCAATGGCAATTTCCCTCGCTATTGGGTAGTGGGGATACCTTAATGTCTCCTACTCGATAGATTATTCAAGTGTTCGACTTCAAGTCCTTGTAATCACACTTGTTAGAATGTACTAGGTACCTTGGGGACCATTTTCATTAATGGTGGTTTCCCTCATGTTTGTTAACGGTTTTCCTTATTGACCGGTAATCAAACGGCTTCCTCCATGTTCGACTTCAACTCCTTTATTCGCATGGTTAGGATTCGTACCTTTTTTGGGCGGTTTGGATTGAATACCTTGGGGCCGATGGTAGCGTTGTCATTTTGCTATTGCCCAAGCTGCGCAAGACCTTGTTATACTTTATATGACATTTTGCTGAGACATAGATCCACCTTGTATTTTTGTGGCTATGATCGATTGTTGAGCATGGATCCACCTTGTTCATTTGTGGCCATGGCTCCTTTAGATTTGATATGGCACCTTTTTGCATATTGAGTGATTATGATAGTTTCATCAGTTATACATATGTTGGATCTACTTGTATCTTTATGGCGATGTTTTGTATATGGATGTGTATGTTCTAGAGATCAGTTTTCTGACATTTATCTCTCTTACAGGTACCTTCACTCGAGCCTTTCGATCTTGGATTCTCTGCTCTCTCTCCATACTCAGCTGTTTCCTTTATAATGTATTTTGGCTATCATCTTCCCCTCTAACCTCACACATTAGGGGGCATTTGTTATACACCAGAATGGCACCTCTCCATCCGAGTGTCAACTTTCCTTATGCTGGCACACAAAGGACAATTATGGATTAAGGTTTTCCTAGAATACTATAGCTTGGCTTATTATGAAATACATTCTACCTCTATCCAGCTAATTACTTTGCCACATTTGCCATGTTAGGATGTATGCGCGACTCTCTCTATTGACAACTCGCACATCACTCGCGAGTCTCCCTTGTAGCAAGTCGCGAATCCTTGTATTCGCGGGTTGTTCTTCTATATAGTCGCGCATCATTCGTGGGTTGCTCTACTGCAGACCCGCGAATGTGTTTCTTAACATTTAATTATTAAAACATGCATTAACTGGAGATTAGTTATGTCATGTAACTGCATTTCCTTAACTGCTGTAACTTCTCTAACCTTCGAACTACCTTATTTCACCCATATAAATAGAAGTAGGAGAAGACATGAGAAGGACTTGGGGTTTTATGCATTGTTATGCTGGAGAAATTGGGACTTCCTTTGCCTACACCTTTGCCCTAGGAGCTTTCCCTTGTGTTGCAGAGCTTGGAGGCTGAGTTCTTTGGATAAGAGAAACAGCAGATCTAGATCAAGGTTTCGTGAGGTGCCTAACTTGAAGAGAAGGTATATTTGTACTTGTTTTCAAGATTAATAAAGATGTGATGTCCTTCTTCTTCCCAAATCATTGTTCAATATGTGATTGAATCTCTGTTTATGATCATATTATAATGTTATTCAGATCATTGTTTCATATTTATTTGATTATCATTGTCTTATATGTGGTTATAATGGCTTGAGGAAGGTATAACTTGTTTTGCAGGTCTCTTGGAGCGAGAGGAGCAAGAAGAAGATTGAAGAGAAAGCTTGGACCAGCCTTCAGTTAGTTAGGTGTGGACCTTTCTCATCTCTGATCTTGTTTATATATACTTGCTGAACATTGTGCATCTCTCTTTCAATCCCAGTACGTTGATGGCCTCTTAAACCCTAGCCATAGGACATTTTCCTTTACAACACAAAGTAATATGCTAGGAGGTAAAAGTTAAAATAGAGCACTCTAATTATTTAGACAGATCTGTTTGCATAATTTCAAAGTGCCAATAGCAAGTAAATTCTACACTTTAATTGCGCCTACCCAGTGCTCTACAATTTTGTACCAAGTTAAAGCATATCCTCTATGTGCTAAATGAAACCAATATCAAAACATACACAAACTAAGATTGCTATGGAGTCTGGATAGTCCATGGGAAGGTATGCAATGTTGTGTTTAAATGTTAAAATCAGCATGTCAACAGACATTCTATTCACCATCGACGTTGGATAGTCATATTCCTTTCAGGAAATTAAGCACAACAAAGAATTTAATGAGCTGAAGGTGCCCTGAATCATATGGCCCATGTATAGTTAATATTCAAAGTTCATTATCTATCCCCAATAGAAGAGTTGACAATGCAAGGTCCTCATTTTCAACAGGGGATTTCTGAAAAGTTAGTGGCGTAAGTTCCCAGTGTCAACATCCTCATCCAAGGGTTTACCACTGTGATTAAACAACATTCCTCCCCATGAATTAGGGAAGTAGTCCTTCCATAGCAATGTGGGGTCAAGCACAAGAAACTTGTTCGATGCCTTACATTTCTTCAAAGCAAGAGCAGGGAAAGCCAATGCAAGTGATGTTGAAGAAACATTATGAAGCTAACACAACCGTTACCAACGACCCAAGCTTAAAGGTAAAAAACAACCAACATGTTGTTTATTTTAATTATCCAAGTCAAACCAAAGTTGTAGACATGTGTAATCAAGCTCAATGGTAGGAATTTTCAGTGGAAGATGGTAAAATTCTTCCCTTGCCTTCATGTCCTCAAGAAAGCAAAGGAAAAGTGAGAGGTTCCCAGTCAAGGGTTTATTGGGAGTATGCCAATTCAACTGCAAAACCAAGATTATCATGACATTAATAATGAACCGTTAAGTTCTTTAGGAGAAAAGGTTAATACCACATAACTTTATACATGTATATGCAAGGGTGTTTGATGTACAAAATCTCGTGTATGGAACTTCATAAAAATATGCTTATGATGAATGGATATTTGGGCTTAACATTGAGTCTCTTTGGTGGTTTTCTCTTTCCTTGAGTTTGTAGAAGTGGTGTCCATATCACAGAAGCTCATCATTGTTGACTAAGCATTTTCTTTTTGTTGGTCTACAACATTACAAGTAGTTAAAACTACTTGCTTAATTAAATGATTTACTTTTGGTCAAACTTCAAGCTAGGAACTAGATGTTGAATCAATTTATGTATTATGGACTCATTTTTTCCATGTTTTTCCATCCAAATGAACTCATGTCATACCATGTATCTTGTTAAAACCCAATTAAAGTTTGTTAGCTCGGTCAGAAGAATGTTGAAGAGGCAATAAATTAATCATCAAGGAAAGCATATGCCAATTGACAGGAATTGGAGTGTCAGGTGCCTCACTCTGCATTTTACAAGTGTCAAGTTTAGAACCCATGCCAGTATGTATTGCATGCTCCAATTCCTATATACATGATTCCCTTGTTATCTTAAGAAATGGAGCGTTTCTAGTCATGTTAAAGAAATATAGTGAAATAATATTAGACAAGAGCTTCACTAATCAAATTTCTTATTGGGTTTCGTCATTGAAATAAGGATGAACCGACCGCCTAGCAACAAATCATAGTAGCATAGAAATAATTAAAAACAATATTTATGTATTAGATATATTTGTGAATAAAACCATCTTATACAATAGATAACTGCAACGATAAACTAACCATAGCTAATTACACCAGTCCCCCTATTCTTCCCAGCTTAAGCCCGCTACACAAAAGGTAAAATTGTATACAACTTTTTGTCATAAAACAACATAAGATTAAAATATACAGAGGTCCAAAATGCATTTATTTGTTGTTACTTTGTGTGTTGTAAAGTGGCATGATCATAATCAAGCAAACTGAGTGTCTACCTGGGTGGCATCGTATTCTTCTTTTTAAATGCCAACTTAAGGTCAATTGGATGCATAATTATATGTTTCATAGTCTAAATGTGAATTTCCTAACATGCATCTACATTATATTGATTACATCATAGGATTTGAAGTGGTTAGCATATATCTAAAGAAGGTCACAGCCATATGATTTGAAGTGGTTAGCATATGATTTGAAGTGGCTAGCATATATCTAAATAAGGTCAGAGCCATTCAAACTACTTTCTTAGGTCTCTCGAGTCAGAAAAAATGTTTGCAGTATTAGTATTTTTTTAGAATTACAAATGATGCAATCTTGTTGTTAGTATTTCCCATTTCCCCAATTCTTAAATGGTTCTAGCTCAATGGAAGAGCGCCTGCTTTACAAGTAGGAGGTTGAAGGTTCGATTCCTTCGTGCTCTAATGATATTGCAATATTGATATTTTAAATAAAATATATTTTACTATGATTTATTATTGATATGATGGGGTTTCTAAACCAACTTCATACGTCACTATGAGGGGGGCTCAAAATCGCCCTTGTATGTTACAATGAGGGGCGTTCATAACCGCCCCCAAAGTTTTGTAAAGAGTTTTATGGGTGGG
>LPNX010397924.1:119475-140444 GCA_001517045.1 Pseudotsuga menziesii
TCTAGGAGAGGGGCTTGCAGTAAGACCAAAGGGGAATACTACGAGTCAAAATTGCATTTTGACAAAGGTTCTTGCGATGAGAAAGAGGAATACCTGCCTATACCTAAAATGGAGGAAGAAGAAGAAACTCCAAATCCAGAGTACGAGTATGGCATACCCACGACCCCGCGTCCATCTTTGGAGGTAAGATTAAGAAACTCATCTCCCAATGGTTTTTTTAATCAAAGTAAAAATAGTCGTGGAAATAGAAGACAAGGAATTCCCATAAACAAGCAGTTCCTAGAACGAATATAATCGTTGGGAATGATATTAAGTTGTCGATCTTTAACATAAATAGTTTAGAAGACCCTGAACAACATTGGTTTTTATGTGAAGACATGTGGACCGTATGACAGGTCCAAGATGAATCCATCAAGAAGGATCAAATGATCACAACCCTTAGGGGTCATGCATTGGATTGGTACATGAATTTCTATGTGGTTCTGACAAGAGACACACAGAAAAAACTAGATCAAATCCGAGCAGGATTAATAGACAAATTCAAAAAATCCCAAATATGAATCTCAGTGTAACAGAGATAAAATAAATTAAACAATCACCTACGGAGTCTATTTGGAACTTTGACCAGAGATTCAAAACATTGATTACCAAAGTGATTTTCCAGATGCCGGATGTTCAACACAAAGAATAGTTTATTGCAGCGTTGTTACCACACATCTGAATTCCATTGATGCAAAAAAAGATTGTGTCACAGACTGAAGCTTTGGAGTTGGACATGAAGTTGGAGTCCTCACATGTGGGAAATATTGGTGCAGGGATGATGCAAATATAGTTGCAACTAGCCAACATTACGCTACAAATTCATGTTGGAAATATATCTAAGAAGAATTGTGGCGTACCAGATGCTGAAAATAGGGACACCATAAAGATGTTTTCCTGGCATTCATGAATTATGTCACATTGGGATCTCTAAACCTAATAAATACAAAAGCAATGCCTTGGTGTAGAATATGCCAGACTAGAGTCCGTCGGTCAGAAAGTGTTTTTACTTATAGAAGATTGTAAGTGCATGGACAATTTATACTACAAGTTTTGTCGATTAGTAGGCCATGATGAGAAAGACTGCAGAGCATATCAACCACTGCATGAGAAGAAAATGGATACGTATTTAATGAAATGTGATAAACAAATGCAATCTGAGTGAGCTCAAGCTCAATATCTATAGGTCAGTACCCTCAGAATCAGTATCCACAACAACAATACCCTCCACGAAGGGGAGGTTGAAAATTTTAGAGGCCAAGGACAAGGAGGAGGATTTGGTCATGGGAGAGGACAAATTATATGTTATAATTGTGGGAATCCTGAACATTTTTCCAGGGACTAAATGAATCCTACTACGACATGCTCGTATTACAAAGATTTTGATCATACTTTCGAGCAATATCCGCAGTTGATTGCAAAGTGGCAAGCTAGAAATGTGGGAAATCCAAAACCACCATAGAATCCCAATTTGAACCCCAATCAGAATATTTAGAAGATTTCTATTGAACTAAGGGAACCACATATAGCTATCATGACAAGAGGAGGCGCTATGAATGGAGCATATCAAGAATCACTATACAAACAACCGCGGGTTCGACCAACAACCCAAAGGAAAAAATTATTCGACGTCCAAAAAGAAAAGAAAGTATTCTTGGATGCGCGGCAAGAATCCATTGACAGAAATAAAGCGTTGACTTCAAAAATACCAATATTGGAGATGACTGAAAGTTTTGACCAGCTACTCTGAAAGAAACCGACTATAAAGGTTAGTAAACTAAAATAATTCCTTAAATGTTGCTTAATGCTAATCCAAGATAAAGATGTTGTCGCAGAATTGCCAGATTTGATAGAAGAACCCCAAGAAGACGAGCGACTAGAAAAAGGGGTTAATCATATTGGGAAAAGGATGAAGACTGGTTGTGAACTGAGGATGACAACACAAATATGCGACTATGATATGTATTATATTATTCTGGACTTGGGCTGCGATGTCAACATCCTGACTAGACAAACATGGGAAAGTCGAGACTCATATGGTCTCCTTCCCATCTCTGATTAGCAATTCAATCGAAGGTTCTACCTATTGGTCGACTAACTCAAGTTCCTATCGAGATCAAAGACCTTGAAACTTATGTCAAATTTGTAGTAATTGACATTGTTGATGATAAAAATCCACATCCTTCACTTCTAGGGATCGATTGGGTGATTAATAATCAAACAATTATAAAACTTAAGAAAAGAATCTTAACATTTGAAGATTCAGAGCTAAGGGTGGTTGCACCAATTGATTTGCTGGAAGGATAGAGATACATCAAGCAAGTGAATAGTGAAGGACAAGTAAATTATATGGACCATATTGATAATATCACTTCTAAAAGGGATGACTATGTAAATCCAACGACCGACGGAAAGCTCAGTTGGCATAGTGTTAGTTCATTTACATCAGATTCTGGAGAAGCTTTGGAAAACTAGAAGAATCGATTGCATGAATTATTGATGAGAAGATGCGTAAGAATTAAACATTATGTGCGACAGGTAGGTAGAGAAGCAAGTAAGCTATCCACATATGAAGGCTTACCTAACCTGACATATTTTCTAAAAGAATTTGAAGACAACGTTATAGAACATCAGCGCTTATCCGCTATGGACTTTGTACTGAAAGCTATACTATGCTAGATGGTGGGGCACACATAAACAATCTATCTTAAAGTAGCGTCAATTCCAAAGGTTGATGAAGATGCGATTTGGAGATAAGAGTAGTTATACTGGTAAGAAGTGCACAGTATTGACTAATCCTATTGAGAACATTAAATACTTTCATGCAACATGGGAGGCATGCCCACGAAATGATTGGGTTCTTCATTTTGTATGAACAATGGATATGATACCAAGGAGATGGTACATGTCGGTTGAGCTATGATAAGGGACTCTTGAATGGGATGAACTAGCTGCTAGCTTTGCATGCACATTCAAGTTTGTCAGCTATCATTCTTCGATTGATGTTGTGTTGCAAGTGATCAAAACGAAGATATTTAAAGATACCCTATGTTGATGTCAAACTTTAACCAGAGAAACACGACAGTCCAACACTAGATGGAGTGCTATAATGTGATGGGTGGACCTAATGATAATGACCCACGATACATGAATATCCCATAATCTGAAGGTAGTCGTGTGGTGGAGGTATTTGGTATTTTGAGTAACCAGTTCCTAAATCCATTAAAAACCAAGAAAGTAAACATTAGATCTCTAGAGAATCCAAATTTCACCAATATCAAAGATTATTGGGATGAATAAACTGTCGAGAATATTACAGACTTATTGCATGGGTTTCAGGATCTCTTCCCTACAAAATCTTCATAGATGAAGGAGATTATCAGAGACCTTGGAAAGATAAAGATATCAATAAATTCTGACACAAGGCCTGTAAAGCAGCAACCATACTAGTTGAATCCATGGTATAAAGAAAAGGTCAAGACAGAATTAGATTGAATGCTAGATGCATGTATCATAGAGTCGGTTGAAGAATAAGAATGGATCATCTCGATAATACTACATGGTAAGAAGACTACTGGTGAAGTACGCATTTGCATCGACCTAAGAGAGATGAACGATGCCTTCCTACATGACCCGTTTTCGACTCTATTTAGAAAGTGTCAGGGGTCAAGAAGTTTATTATTTTACTGATGGGTTCTCTAGTTACCATCAGATCAGAATTGCGAAGGAAGATCGACATAAGACAACCTTTGCGATGGAGTGGGGATGTTTTCAATACATAGTCATGCCCTTTGGACTCAAGAATGATCCTGCTATCTTTTCCAAGATAGTAGTAGTTGCTTTCAAGGATTTTATTCATAAGTTTCTTGAGGCCTATTTCGATGACTAGACGTTGTTTAGGCTCATAAAGGATCACATTGGGATCCTTAGAATGATGTTGGCATGGTGTCATTAGTATCAAATTTCATTGAATTTAAAAAAAATGTAGCTTTTGTGCCTCATTTGGAATTTTGTTGGGCCATGTAGTTCATCATGATGGAATCGTGGTCGACCATTATAAAATTGTGATCATCGTCAACCTGCCACCCCCTACGACAGTGAAGAATCTGAGAATGACATTGGGACATACAGGATACTATCGAAAATATATCAAATGATATGCAGAGGTAACTGCTCCGTTGGAAAAATTGTTAAAAATGGATATTAAGTTCCACTGGATGAAAAAATGCCAAGAAAATATGGATTTACTAAAGAACAAGATGGTCACAACACCCATACTATTTTTTCCAAACTAGAAGAATGAATTTCATGTACATGTCGATGCGTGGTCTATCACACTTGGCATTGTACTTGCGCATCCTATCGAAGAATCCATTGATCATCTTATTTCCTTTGCTAGTAGGAAATTGTCAACATTAGAGAAGAATTACACTACTGAAAGAGAAGGCTTAGATATGGTGTATGCACTACATAAATTTCGACACTATTTGTTAGGTGGACATTTCAAAATGTACACAAATCACTCTGCATTGAAATACCTAGTCAATAAGCTAGTGTTGGGGGGAATATTTTCCAGTGGCTTCTCCTTTTTCAGGAGTTTGACTTTGAAGTTATTGTTAAGCTAGACCAACTGAACTCAAGACCATACCACATGTTGAGGCTTGAAATTGGAGAAGAACCTGTGAACCTCGATTATAGTCTTCCTGATGCGCAACTATTTGCGATCATGATGTTCGATGACCAATATAGAGATATCATACACTTCTTGAGTATGGGATATGCACCATAACGATTTAGTATTGCGCAGAAAAAAAAAATAGTCGTGTGTGCTGGAGATTTTTATTTGATAATGGGATAAATATATAAAATGGGACCGGATGAAATTCTTCGTCGCTCTAGATTGAAACACAAGAGACCAATGATATTGAATGAAGTGCATGTTGGTGTCACAGAAGGCCATTATGTTGTAAAAGCTACAGTGTGAAAGATATTACAAGCGATATTGCATTGGCATACTCTACATGCGGATGGTAGAGAGTATTGTTGCAGCTGCAATATCTGTCATAGAACTGGAAATCCCTCGTGACAAGATGAAATGTCGCTTGTACCTCAGCGTACTTTACATGCATTTGAAAAATGGGATGTTGATTTTGTGGGTCCTATCAACCCACCACAAAAAAGAACAAGTGCAAGATACATTAATACTGTGACATATTACTTGACTAGATGGGTTGAGGAAACACCAATAAAGGATTGTACTATTGTTACTGCTGCCAAATTTCTATTCGACAATGTTATAACTAGATTCGTATTCTCGAAAATTTTGATAAGTGATCAGGGAACACACTTTGTCAATCAGTTGATTGAATAATTAACTAAATAATTCTGGATTCAACATAGGAATACAACACCATATCACCCACAGGCGAAAGGTGTTGTCAAAGTATTCAACAAGATCATGGAGATCGCATTGACAAATGTTTGCAATGTTCAAAGAGACGACTGGGACCGAAAAAGTTTTGTGGTACTGTGGGCATATTGCATGACCTATAAGAAGTTGATAGGATAAGAGGTTGTCATGCCAATGGAATAAATTGTACCCTATTTAAGGATTCCTGCAAGCACTGAAATAACTGATACTGATGTTATCGAAGAATGATTGTCACAACTTGTGCTATTGGAGGAAGAACGTTTTGCTGCGGGTTATCACCAAAATGTTGAAAAGGAATGATAGAAAGTATGGCATGATCGACACATTAAGAATAAGAAAATTCAAGATGGAGGACTTGTCCTCCTTTATGATAGTAAGTTATTAAGGCATCCTGGCAAGATGAAAACACATTAGTTGGGGCCTTATGTTGTCATTTGAATCACTGAAGGAGGCGCAATACAACTGGAGAAATTAGATGGAACACCTTTCAAAGGATTGGTGAATGGAATCCGACTAAATCCTTGTCAATATAGTCGTGACTTGGTCGACTGAAAAAATAAAAAATAAAAAATAAAAGATGAAAATATACAGATTTACGATGTTTTTTATTGTGTGTCGGAGACAATGTATTTGTTGAAGAAAAAGAAAAGGTGGTTGCAGACTGTCTATCTGTTGCAAAAGAAAAATTGTAGTGCAATCTCTTGGTATGTCGTAGAAAATGAAATGTGTTGATGGTCAAATATCGGGCGAAGGAAGAGAAAATTTGTTGCACAATGAAATATGATCGCAAGAAGACAACTAGTTGTAGTTAAAATTTCGAACGCGGGAGATTTTGACAGTGTACGTTTTGGTCATTTCCATCATTATTTCAAAATAACTACAAATGAGGTGACATGCGAAGTGACGGTTGAGTGGCAGTTTTTTGGTAATGATTTGGACGATTGCCCCATGTGACAAAAATTGCTACCACCTTTCCAATTTATTTCCTGCTCATGCGAAGGAAAGATAGATGAACGGTTGAATGAATACTCTATTCGTGTTGAAGTTTCATATATTTCTATTGCATCTGACTGTGAAAGTTGAGCTATTGTATATTCAACTGTAAGATCATAGGTGGTTTTTTCAAGAGTATGGTCATATTTATTTTCAGTACAAGCATTGTTGTAGAATCTAGTGTCGAGCCACCTTCACCGACGCCCATTATGGAAGACACTATCGCATGTGTTCCACTGCAGGCCATGGTTGTAGAAGAAGATGAACATATACCATTCATCCTTGAAGTGAGGTTAGGACCATACCCACCTGGAAGGTCGAAGAGGAAACGGTCTAGTATCCATAAGAAAGCAGTTCCGCCACTAAACATTGAAAACCAGGCTCTGCAAGCATGTTGTCAGACTATGTTCCACCCAAACCACCTGATGCGTCTTAAGATCAAAATCCGCAAAAATACAAAGTATCCATTGGTAAAACCGACTATACCAAAAGGAGTTTGGATAATGATGAATAATGGTAAAATCCTACGACTTCACCCTTGACGTTACAAGAATCTTAGGATATATTTAGTGACATTTATGAGCTTTTGTATTGTTGGAAGCAAAGTTTGAGAGAAAAGGGATTGGATGGCATAGAAGGGATCAATGATGGGTGGTTATCCATAGGTGTGATGACATTTAGTAAACTTGTGAAAAGGTTCTAGTCTAAGTACTCATGTGTCATTACACTGCATTGCATGTAGAATGGGGGAAGTGTTGCATTGTAAGGGTTGTCTTCCTAAATGATTGATTGTTTTAATTAGTTTGGTATGTTGGCATGTTGACCTAATCCCACAAGAATATTAATCCGATGTGCTTAAACTATAATTAGTCATTCCTTGTTAGAATCCCTCAAGTATTCGACCCCTAATGATGTGTTTCAAGGTTGTGTACATTACAAATGCTCAGTGTGGACCGTATTAGAACAAGTAGACTATATTTTATAAATGTTAGTATGTTTTAGGCAAGTTTTATAAGACTTATAGTACTCAGGGAAATATCATCTATCATAAAGAATGTTCAACGAATTAGTAGATCTATTGTCAACATCGATTTTGTAATAGCTTGGAAATCACAGGTTCTAGCCTATAGCAACCCATTTTTGTAATTCCATTGTTTGGCATCTAACCACTTATTTCTTTTAATACAAATACTACTAGTAGTTTATGTGAAAAAGGTTTAAATAATGTTGTAAATCAAAGTTTCAAATTTAGCCAATATTTGATTATTGAATTCCATCTTCAAATTGAAATACCAAATATGACCACATGTGAAGACACCTCTAATTGTTTTTAAAAGATTCAACCACATGTGAGACACCTCTAATTATTTTTAAAGTTTAAGCCAATCTTATAAACTTTGAATTGTTTTTAATTTATCAGTAAATATTTTCCACTAACACTCTAACTATGTTTATGGAAAAATTAACATCCATGTATTATTTTATAGATAATTTATTTAAAAGTTTTGAAAAGAATAAAAAAATTCATTATAGATTGCAGTGTCTATTATTTATATTTAACTTATTATATAGAAATGTGTTAAACTATATATATTTATTTTCGAAACTTAAAATTATAATAAATAACTAAAATTTTAATAGTAAATTATTTTATATTTCCTATTATAATAAGCATTAATTATTATTCTTTAAAATCATATAATATTTATATGTAAGACTTTTTGTTAGTAATAACAAAATTTTAAAAAATCTAAAGTCTCAAAATTTAAGCGATAAAGTTTATCGACCAATAAACTACAATAATTTATATCTTTCTTTTACATATTTTTATAATGTTACCAAATTATATAATTTAGCTAAGTTTTATTTATTAAATTTAAAATTAATAATTATAATAATTTTCCATTAAAAAAATTACACTTTATCGATCAATAAATTACAATAACCAATTTACATTGCACTTTATCAATCAATAAATGACAATTACCAAATTATTTCCTGTGCGATGTTTTATAATATTGTTAATATTATCAAATTATTTAATCTTCTAGTTTTATTTATTAAATTTGAAATAATAAAATAATTTTGAAAGAATAATTTAGGTTTAAACTTATTCTATTAAACTTGGGTGTTTAAAAGTCAAAATAATATAATACTGATTTGATTTTAAAATAATTATAAATTCAAAACAAGTGGAATAAGCAACAAAGTTGCTTACTACCTGCCTCCTAAGAAGAGATTGAAAATATATAGCAATAGGATAATTTTGCTATAAAAATATATGATAAAACAAATATAATTACAATTTGAAAGAAATTAAAACAAAAATGAATTAAAAAATGTCCATTTAAATACGATATAGGTTATTGCAATGTAGCATAAAACAAGCATTATTCAAGCTTCCTTACATACTTCTAGTAATATTCTTGACTTATGTTATAAAAATATGCAAGTTTCTTTATAGAGTAGCATAAATAGGAAATGAGAAATAATAGCTTATAAGACTATAAATTAATATCATTGTTGTGAGAATAGTTTATTTATATTTTATTATAAATTTATAATGTTATACAAATATGCAAGTTTTTTTTATAGACTAGCATAAATAGGAAATCAACAGAATTCAAGGCTTCTTGAACACAGTCGCCATTTTACGATTTGACCTTTCAACATTTTTCTGTGATTCTAGTTCATATTTTTCCACCCAAATTCTACGCAAAACTTATAGGGTTGAAAATCTCCATCTTCTTTTGAGGGAATGAGCTCTTCCAGGGATGGCATGGCTGTGAATCGTAACTGATGGAATTAGCAGACGTTGATCTGGTTCTCCCAGAGATATTGAAACAATGACAACTTTATGGAATTGTTAGTTCCTCATCATCAAGCAGACACGAGAAGCGCATGGCACATACCAGTAGATTCCATTACCTGAATTTGTTTGGATGTCGAAAAAACAAATTGTCGCAGGGCCATGGTTTGGCACAACCGAATATGTAAGTTGCCATGTAACATCGGGGAAAATGTTAATTATTGGCTAAGGAAACAGCTACCGACTAAATTGACCAACAAGAATGTAAAAGCTAAGACTCTTTAATTAATTGGATCTGAATACGAATATGACACGTGTGCGTGGAATGCAAGAAATTGTTCTGTTGACCTACTTCTCTGGAACTTTCATGACACGGTATTTCGCTTTTGTGCACATTTTAGGGTTAACTAGCCAGCCAAAGAATGCTCTAAAGAAAGAGCCTGGCCTGCTAGGGTTCAAGAAGAAAAGAAACAAGGACACAACCGGCCAAATTAGGACACATTGGGTTTAATCGAGTACCTAACGAGTCAAATTATAACCCTTAGGGTTTGTAACAAAAAAAGAATGCGGTCGTGCCAAGCAAGCAATTGTGTTTTCTTTAGGGTTTGTGCTGGTGGTCAGCGACGTGTAAGAATGGAGGATTGAGATAAAATGATTCGTCGTGGAGTTCCGGCCAGCAGTTTCGCTTCTACACACCTCTTGCAAATTTAGCGAAATTTGCGTAATCAAATTTTTCATGGAGTTGGGACTGAAGATGATTTGATGCGGAGTAAAGATCGAAATAGGAATTATGAATTATGATTGACAAAGTCTCCTGCGGCCCCACACTACTGCCACTTCCTATGTCACAAGTGGTTGTGCGAGTATAATTTGTCCTCTCATTTAATGTTGTACTTCAGTTGTTGAGATATTAGATGATGCAATTTATTTTTTTGGTTATTGCTGGAGACTTTCTCTCCATCTATTTTCTTTAGTTCTTATTGTGTATTCTTCAATTTATTTTCAAATAGTTAATTGGAATTTCTTTTCAAGCCTCTAGTATTGTCTTGGTGTTCACTTGTTTTTTCTAGAGATCTATCTATATTTTATTTTTGTTTGTGTTTGTGTTTTTGTATGCATCCGTAATCGATCTAAGTGTTTCAAACTCAGTACTATAAAATAATAATTTCCTAAAAGCATATAAGTGTCATTGTACCTACATATTCATATGATACAATTTTATGATCCATCTTCCCAATATTTTATTTTGTGGTCCTTTTTCCACAAAAATCCACATACAAATAATTTTTCTATCAAAGAAAAAGCAAATCCCGCACTACTAAAGAAGTGGAAACATGATGTGTTAATTGCAATTAATTATCCCATCACCTTATTTTTCGCTTATTCATAATCAAATTAGACTAGATCCATAACGTCTAGAATTGAGGTCATCATTAAATCAGTTTAGATCATCCAAAATGGAATTCCATACCCCATATTTAATTTTTTGCAACATACCTTCTTAATGTTTCTAACTAAATTTAACACCACACAAAGCTTGTTTCAACATATTGGTGATCCTTCATCGACAAAATCGGTCAAAGAATTTTTGTACAACTTTTTAGTTTATCTCATATCCAATGTCTTGAGATCCTGATGTACAAATGATATAAGATTCTGATTTTTGAATGGTCTGAGAGCCCTATGTTATCATAACCCAAGATCTCAATGTTCCTAAAACCCAAGATTTTGAGGTTCCAATAGCCCAATATTTTGATGTACAAATGTTCTAAGATCCCAAGGATCTGAAGTCCCAATGTTCCAATGAATCCATAAGTTGAGGTCCCAATGAATTGATAAGATGAAACCCCAATGAGTCAATACCTTGAGAGTGTGATATGAATATGTACCAATAATTCAATGGACCGATGTGTTGAAAGGTCAATGTCAAAAGTTCAATAGGTCGGTAGGTTAATGTTCCAATAACTCGATGTACCAAGTTTCGATGATTCAATAGTATATTGGACCCTATGATTATTAGAAGAGTGGTATCGGATATTTGGAACAAAATCATGTGTGGGGAAATCTAATAAAGAAAATATTCGATTTCCCGATAGCGTATTGGATGGTCCTATTTTTGGCAGTGATATAGTGTCATTTTTTGTTTTAGTTTTCGATCCTGAAATGATTTCGATATCCATATTTTTTTTAGAAAATGATGTAATATGTCAATGTAACATAGGTGGAAGTTAATAATAAGAATAACACCCTTCTCTTGTTGTGTTTAGATTTGTAGCTCTAAGTGTTTCTATGTCTAATTGTATGTTATGCTTCCCCTACCCTTCAAATTGGTATTAGAGTTGGAGCTCTTCCCTTCAACTTAATATAAGAGTTGTAGTTATTCCCCTTCAAGAGTTATTAGAGTAAATCAACTTTGAGAGATCCACCCAGTCCCTGGTGTTATAGAAAATCCACTCACGAGCTCTACGAAGACCCTAGTTGTGTGAGGAGTATTATAATGTTCTTCTTGTAGTTATACAGTAGACCTTTCTCCATGAGAAGTTGTAACTAGAAGGTACTAGTGGAAGTTAGTGGTATAGGTGAAGAGTTAAGATTTTTTTGAGAAGTAGTTTAGATCAACCACAAATTCTAGTCATTGTTAGAAAGAATTATGACCATTGAAATATTAAAATTAGAACGTTGTTGCATTCATAGGATGTTTGGAACCTGGTGGTAAATGGGTTTCCAGAACCAGTCGACTAGGTCGTTGAGCTGGACTTGACCATTGCAGAAAGAAATGTCCTAAGGGGGAGCAAGAAATAGGATGGAATTGCACTTTCCCTCATCGAACAGGAACTAGATGAAAGCATCTTTCTAGAAAAATATCAGCAGGAGTGTACTATAAGACGACTTGGGACATCTCAAAAACAACCTATCAAGGCAAAATGAAGGTGAGTATTGTCAAGGTATAGAAACTCTAAAGAGAGTTTGAGAGTGTAAAGATGAAAAACTCTGAAACTTTAGATTAGTTCATGACTGTTGTAAATAAGTTGAGAGTGTATAGTTAATACCTTTAAGATGAAAGGGTAATTGAGAAGGTTTTCATAAGGCTACTAAAGAGGTTGGAATCTATAATAAAAACCATATATGAGGCTCAAATACTAACCAAATGAAAATTGATGAGTTGACATGTTCCTTGGTGTATCATGAATCAAGGATGAATATATATGAAGTTAATAGCCTTGAGAATGCATTTAAATCTCAGAAATTTGTTATAAGGAGAAGGTGCAAATGTAACATATCAAATGTTCTAGGAGAACATAAGGAAGAACAGTCTAAAAAGAGATCTCACCAGAACCCTCATGGTTTAAGGAGGCGTAGCAGTGGAATTTTGGTGCAAAAAAATGTAAGTATGAAAAATACAAAGTGCACAGTTATTAATGCAAGAAATTTTGTCATTTTACCAACTAGTGTAGGAAGAAGCAGGTGGATGCTAGTGAGCAATCTCCAAATTTAATTGAAAGAATAAAATTTTAGTTCTACGAACTTGTAATGTAGCTTAGTAGAGTTCAAAAATATGTCTGGTTTGTTGACAATAGTTGTAGAAACCACATGACTGATAATTTGGAGTGGTTTTCTCTATTGGATAAATCAACTAAATCTGAAGTAAAGTTGGGTAATGACATCAAGGTATTGATGAGCAGATATGACCTGCTCATCAACAAGGAGAAGCAGCCCAAACAAGATTCTTAAAGAACTTTCTTGTTTTTTTGAAGTAGCCACATCTCACAGGAACAAGGGCCTTGTTTTGCACTATGTAGAATTCCTCCTTAAAACCGACACTTTGAATTTGGTTTTATACAAATTCCTAAATACAAACTTATCCTATATCAAATATATGGCCAATCTATGATGCAAATTTCAATAGCTGAAACATGGAGTTTTAGTAGCTGCTAAACTGAAAATTGTTTAGTAGCTCCTAAAAGACATGTAGGTTTCCACTACAAAATAAAACTATAATTCTAATTTTAAAACTAAATTTTGTCTAATCTATTTCTAATATATCCTTAAAATACTAATGCTATTGTCAAAATTGAATTAGAGATAAGTGTTTTTGAACATAGTGATAATATAAAATAAACCATCAATCAAAATAACATGAAAATTTAACAACACATTTGGTTAAATGACAATAACATTAATCATAAACAACTCTTTGATCAACTCTTTGATTACTGAAACAATTCTAAGAATAACATATGTTCAACACAAAATGGATTAATCTTGTGCACATAATAACTATATATATATAGGATCAGATTGTTTTTCTTTATAATTGCTTATTTCGAATTTGAAACTACTTCCATAAAATCAATCTGTACATTACACTTGTCTCATCCTCTTGCAATCTAGAAAAAACATAGGCCATAATCCACTCCCAATTCTAAGATAGAAATGTCTATTTATGCAAAAATAAGATTAGATATAGAGTACAGCTTGTGCATAAACTATTTAGATATATAACAAATAATCATGATACTTTTCTGGATTTGTAAATGATGAGATTTGACTATCGATGCTCGTGATACTAAACTATTTAGTTTGTTAGCAATGTTTATGATGAAAAAAGTTGTTATGACATTCATGCCTATGCCAGACTTTGAACATTCAAGATTCGTTTCTCATTTCCCTAGAGAATATATATGGGTTGATTGTGAGTCAAGTGGAAAGTGTCAAGAAAGTGTCATCCTTTCTTCAAATAATTCTTACCTTACTTGCAAATGGAAATTTTGGCTCGATAACATAACAACATTATAAGATATCATGAGGAAAACATTATAAGATATCATGAGGAATTAGAAATTAGAAATTGTTGTTATGTTAGGCATGTTGATAAGCTTATAATGTAAACATGCATGTTCTGTAAGAGTATCAAAATAATTTTTGAATTTGACATCATCATGGATAAACTAATAAATAATCTTGGTGTTAAGAAAAAGATTTTAAATGATTTAACTTTGTTAGGTAGACAAGGGATTTGAACATAGCACACAACCAATGAGACAAAAAAAAAGACAGCATACACACCTTTAACTAGTTAAATCAACACAAACTCTTAAGCTCTTCTAATTAACACAAAATTCTCTCTTCCAATAAGACTACATACATATAAACAAGACTTAAACTGATTTTAAAAGTTTCTTCAATTAACTACTTTACCTAACTCTATTTATAACTATCACATTTACTATCAAAATGTACACCATACACTTTGCTTCTTTCAAAATTACAAATACTACCGGTAATGGTCTTTATCTAAGACACACTGATTTACTTTTGACATTAATGCTCCTTACAATTTTTTTGTTAAATTAGCCCTTTTAAATCTCTTGTAGGATTCAAGAACTAACGTTTGCAATCTAAACTCAACAATTCTGTACTGTTAGATTGTTTTTTGAGATTTTTCAAAAACATTTTAAATTGAATTATATGTATAGCATTGTTTCGAAAGATTTTAAAAATATTAATTTCAAAAAGATTTTATTTCTTATAAATATCCGTGATCTAAACTAAAAAGATATCTTTTATAAAAAAATATTTTAATATAACACTAATCACAGTTCATCATCAATCAATAATTTTAAAGTGGATCTAAATTAAATCGTATCTCTTTAACACTATTGTAAAAATAGATTTAAAATTATTATATATGTTCTATATAATGTAAACGAAATAATTACACGTTCCTTTCCAAGTTTTAATTATAATTCAATTTGACAGCTTTGGCAGGTGAGATTATTGAGCTTGAAGTTGACACGGTTCAGATTATAAATGAAGGGAAGTATTTTGAAGTTTTGCTCAATCAGTTTTGGTAATTGCAATTTTATAATATTAAATATTGCAATTTTATAATGTAAAGGAGAAGAATTCTTATGCAAAATTAAAATATACTTGTCACATCAGATGTTGTTCTGTAATAGCAATTTGAGTTTTAAAGTTAGGTGTATATACTTTACCTTATGTAAATTTTGAATGTGATATGAGATTGTATATTTAGCGACGGAATGTTATTTAGAATATATATAAATAAAACAAGATAAAAATTATCTATATTAACTAATTTTAAATCAACATAAATCTAACTTAAAACTCAAACTATATGAAAATATAAACGTTTATTATTAAAAAAAAAACCATTTAAATTAAAAATAAATATACTATCCTGAAAATAAAGACAAATACCAATTTGTCTCTGCCGAGATCGTAAAGAATAAAATGCATAAAAGTTTCGAAACCAAATTCTCTGAGCCGAGATCATAGACAAAAGTGTCATCGGGCATCTTTGGTTTCTCTTAACTGATCGGATGTCTCTATTTGCATTTGCATTTGCAGGTACTTTTATTTCAATGCTACTGCTACACGTCCACGTCCATGCAGTCCATGTCCATGGCCGGTAGTGCCTTGTTGGTTTCTCTTTTGTACGCGTAAGAGCGAGAGACAAGCAAGAAGAAAATAAAATTTATGAAGGAAAGAATAGCAACCAACGCATAGTAGTAGTAAATACGAGATGTGTTTAGATTGTTGAGAAGCCAGCTGCTGTGACCCTTTCTTCCACTGATGTTATTTGAAATATTTAGAAGAAAAGTAGTGAGAAAATTCCCAATTCCTAGAGTACTTGCGTACAATGCAGTTCCTATGCTCTGCATGCTCTCAGGGGCCTGATCATAAAAGAATTCTAATTTGCCCCCTTCAAACAAGGTTTCTGCTATACCTCCCAGCACAAACTGAGGAAGCAAAATGAAAATAGTAAGCGGAGCTACTGCTTTCTCGTTTCCTTGAAGCCCCTGTGCTTTCACAACACTAATCCGTTTCATATCAGTTATGGAAGCCACTGCCATTGTTAAAACTTGGATGGCCATGCCAATACCCATCCTCTGTAGTATTGTTATGCCTCTTGGATTCCCTGTGAATCTTCTGAGAATCCTTACAACAAATTTTTCATACACAATAACGGATACCAGCAATGACAATGCGAAGAATGTTGTAAGGGAGCCTACAGGGATTTCAAAGTGACGACCCATGTGTCTGTTCAGTGTCATTCCTTATTTGATGAAAAGTGTGGAGGCATGGGGTGTCAAGGTGCTTGGTATCAACATGGCAACCCAGACCAGCACCATTCTTATCATACACTTTGTTTCTTCTACTTGGGTTACGGGGCACAACTTCCATTGACTGGCGTGGTGGCCGCTAGAATCATCCGCGACATGAAATTTAACTTTAAATTGAATAATTATGCGAGAGACGATCCTGGTTTCGCCAAGCTTCCCAGCGTTCTGCTAGACCGGCTGCATATACCACGCCGATCGTCGACCCTGTTTTCCAAGAAGCTCCGGCGTTTCGAAATGGTAAAGAATGCATCATCTCGGCACCTTCGTTGTGGAGATCAAGCTATTCTCAACTTCAAGAAGAAGATGATGATACAGAGCTATGTGATAGCACGGCCGTGCATATAGCCATGACGCTGGACGCTGCTTATCTGAGAGGATTGGTCACCGAAATTATATCGATTCTCCAACATGCTGCTTGTCCCGAGAATGTAGTCTTCCATTTCATGGTGTCCGAGCACCAACGTGATCTCAAGGCTACGCTTCAGGCGACTTTTCCATACTTGCGCTTCATATTATATCACTTTGACTCAGGAGAATCATTTACCTCGACTTTGATTTAGTTGTTGTTGATGACATTGCCAAGCTAATGCACCCTCGTCTCATGGCCCGAGGTCTGAAAAAAACCAGAACAGCTGGCTCCGATGGTACCACTTGCACAGATGGCAATGGGATATAATTTTTATTTTTTTAATTTTATTATTATGACGTCATGTTGCCACATGTCAACTCAAATCCAGATACCAAATTCCAAAGCTTACATCATCTTCTATCCACCAATCAGCTATTTACAAAATAGTTTTTTTAACAAAATTAAAAAAAATATTTTACAAATCCCTAAGTTATACTTTACAAAACAGATTTTAATTTTTTAAACCTGCATCAAAATAGAGCAAGTCAAAAGAGTTTGACTTGCAATCAATTACAATATACCTGCTGAGGCAGGTATAATAACTTATATTATAATTTGTCTTTAAATTTAAAGATCAAAATAATAGAATAATCATTTAATTTTAAAATAACTACCATAGTTGAACTAGATCTATAGCATATAAAATTGAGAAGAGCATAAATTGAGGGTGGAAAGTCTCCTTAGGCCTTAAAAACAAGTGTAAATAGACAAACCTTGTGATATGGAACAAAAAGTAATTCCTCTTAATTGTTATGTTATATGGCTATGAAGCTTAGGTATGTGGCGTTTCTAGATAATCATGGAGAAAAATTGAGTAAATTCAAAAGTTGTTTATTACTTATAATCTTAAAATTAAGAAGAATTGAGCAAATCCAAAAGTTGTTTATTACTTCTCCTCCATTGAAATCCTGGCTATGATTAGATATCTAATATACAAGAACAAATTAAATAATATGGGAGACCACACACTTCCTAAAATTGCTCTTAACTCTAGCCAAAAGAACATTCACCTCAAGCAAGGATGGCTTAAGAATGCCATGACATAGTTAAATTATTGGACTCCATTAATTAAAATACCACTCTTCAAAATATGGATAACATTAATAACATTATTACGTTTACTTTCAAAGAGAAAATGTAGTTCAAAGAAGAATTATAGGTAAAAAGAAAGGTTCAATATTATAAAGAGGTCATTAACCCTAATCTAGAACATCAAAATTATCTTTCTATTTGAAAAAAAAATAGTATTGTCAAGATTAGAACAAACAAAGGATTTGCCATCTATGCTAGTCTATGAGTGCTAGTATATGAGTGTGGAAGATGAAAATCACTTTTTCTTAAAATGCTTGGCTTTCACCCACAATAGATGTGTGAGTTCCAAAATCTTTGCTCAGGTAGTGACCTTTCTAATCATCTAAATCCCGAAAACTATAGCTAGATAAAAACACTACTCTTTAAGCTTTTTAAGCATGGGAATAGTATTTTAAAACAATTCATATAATCTTTATCTTATCTTTTCTCTCAAGATCTCATAGACCAAGTTTGATCTTACAAAGCCGGAGGCGAGAGCCCTCTTAACCATTTGATTTTGAAATCAAAATATTTATTCAATAAACATATTTTATTTATTCACACTTGTATATTCAAAATATTTGGATTATTTTTTTTAAATTAATTATATAAATTAAAATATTAAAAACATAATACTAAAATAATTTTTTTAATTAATTAAATAAATTAAAATATATAAAAAAACATAGTTTTAAAATAAAAATAAAAACATAATTCTAAAATAAATTAATTATTTAAATTAAAATATTAAAAAATAAAATTAAAAGAAAAACATTATTCTAAAATAAAAACTAATTATTTTTAATAACTAATATTCTAATAAAATTTAAAAAAAAAACTATAACCATAGGCCAAGCATTAAAATGCTTTCAAATTTGAATATAATAACAATCTAATATGGGAGAGTGAAAACAAGCATCCAGTAATTAATCATTTATTGATTATCTCATAATCACGTTGTTAGAATAATCCGTCAGGATTATTGTAAATAAATAATAGGAATATGAATAGATAGGAAGGCGAAAATGCTGGTAATCAACCGCCTCATGAAATGTATAAATATAGGCATTTGCATTTGAATAATCAATTAATCGGGAGTTATTACCAACAAGTGGTATCAGAGCAGGGCTGTCTGCCATAACTCCTGCTGCATTTCTGCCCATTCCTGGCATTCTGCTTGCCAGTCCATTGCCAGACTGCTCCATCAGTCTGCCAGTGGAGTCGCATGCAATTTATGCGTTACTCCATCTGCCTATATTCTTTGCTAGACCATTATTATACCTAACCCTAATTCCTAATTACACTCCTAGGCCGTTGTGACAGTATTCCTGATGCTGTAAACGTAGTTCTCCAGCGAGTTCCTGGCCTCGACTCTCTTCTTCACATCCTGGCGTCATGAACCATCCTGTCGAATCTAGTCTTTGCTGAACTCGTCGAGGTGAGATATTGCCCGTAGAGAATCCAAAAACCCTAATTTCTACCCTAATTTTTTTGTGCGTGGAGTCTTTCTGGTATCCGATGCAGCCATGAATTCTGTGCTCGGCATATATTCTGCCTTGCACGCATCTATTATTGTTCTAGAGTCATATGTAATTTCTGATTGAAGACTGCTGCAATACTCCTTCACGAGAAGATTAAGATGCCCGCCTCCTGATCTGCGTGAGGCATCACCGAATGAATATCTGATATATGCGTTGATATTTGCGACTTGGAGACTGAAAGCTGTGTGAAGACCATTTTTTCTGCCTTTGCGTTGAAGACTGGAGACTTCTGTCTTTGTGCTGTGACTGCTATCGTAGCTTCCTGGCGTAAAGCCCGAGCACCTGCGTGTAGACTAAAGACTGAACCCTTGAGCGTCTGCCTGCGTGAAGGCTGTGTTGGAACCGTGATCTCATGACAGAATTGCTGCTTGACCTAATTCTCTGATGAGTGAAGACTGCTGTCGTGGAGCCTAAGAGCCTGAGTTGAAGACTGGACGGTTGTGATATATATTCTACATAGATATCTGTGTGAAAGCTGCGTTGAAACGACCGTGCGACATTCCCACCACATATGCGACCTTCATCCTCAGGATATTCGATGTGTGAAATAATCCTCATACTATTCTCTTGAATATTGGAATAATCGACGTGCTGACTGAAGTCACGTTATTGCAGAGGAGAGATTCGTGTTCTCCAATAATTGCATACCGGCTGTTGCAAAGCACTTTCATATTTGGAGGGAGCTGTTAGATCTGATAGTCGCCACATAGCAGAGCTATGTTACAAGATCTGCGTTGCACTTGAATGCGCTGATAAAGTCACGGAGGCTCTCAGCTATGGTCTAAGAGCAGTTTCAGTCTGTAAGATTCGTTTGCACAAACTTAAGAATATAATTGCAACCCTTTCAAATGACTGTGAAGCGTCATTGTTTTCAAATAGGGTTATCTCTTATTCAAAGGAGATGGGAGTAGTTACGCAGCTACTGATAGACTATAAAGAGAAAGTGGGCATGAGCTCCTGTTGCTGCCTGCATTTGAGACTGCGCAGTTGAAGAGAACTGTATAATGTATGTATTGCTGCCACTGAAGACTAGCGTGGAGTGAACCTGAAGACTGAGTGACTCCATTCAAGAGAGTGGAGTGCTGTGACCCATTGTGTTCAAAGTTGTGAGTCCTAAATCTGAAGCTGAGAGTATATATGCTTCAGTTGCCTGGGAGATATAACTTTGAAGACTGCCTGGAAGATATAATGTTGAAGACTGCGTATTGGAGCTGAGTATATACGTTGAGTATATATACTTTTGAGACTGCAATCTGCCTAGGGTTTTATACCAGGGCTTCCTTCAAGCGAGTGGGCTTCCTTCAAGCAAGCGTGGCAGGATTTTTTCCCTGCCTTTTTCCAGGCGAGCGTTTTCTCTGTTCTGCCCTCAGGCAAGAGTTTCGAACATTTTCTCAGTTCATTGTAAAAGGGTTGAAAACGCATTTGTGTGACTGCTACTACAAGTCTGTTACAATAGACTTTGTTGTGAAGATTTTAAATGTAATATTTATATAAAAACACTCTAGAACAAATGATATAGAGCAGTTGA
>LPNX010397924.1:143074-156327 GCA_001517045.1 Pseudotsuga menziesii
AGTTCAAAATTATTGGGTACTCAGACTCAGACTTTGATGGCGATAAGGAGACAGGAGTATCAACTTCTGGATACACTATGAGTCTTGGATCAGCTGCTGTTTCATGGAGATCTCGCAAACAGTTAGTTCCAGCAGATTCAACAATAGAAGCAGAATATGTGGCTGCAGCTGAAGCAACGAAAGAAATAGTATGGCTCAGGAAGATACTTGAAGATTTGCAAGAAAAACAAGAGAGCTCCACTCCATTGTTGGTCAACAATACTTCTGCAATCAAGCTGGCTAAGAATCCTAGATTCCATGGTCGAACCAAACACATCAACACAAAGTATCATTTGATTCGACATCATGTAGAGGCCAAGACAGTCCATCTTCGACATTGTTCCACAAATGATCAAGTTGCAGACATCTTCACCAAAGCGCTTGGACGAGAAAAGTTTGAAAGATTCAGAAACATGCTCGGACTTACGAACACCCCTTCAGATTAAGAGGGGGATTGTTAGAATAATCCGTCAGGATTATTGTAAATAAATAATAGGAATATGAATAGATATGAAGGCGAAAATGCTGGTAATCAACCGCCTCATGAAATGTATAAATATAGGCATTTGCATTTGAATAATCAATTAATCGGGAGTTATTACCAATATTAATATTAATCAGAAACATTCCCCGTTCATGATCATCAATGATATTATTAATCATCACCATCATACCACGGTGCAAATTCATATTCTATCTAGTGTGCATAATCAAACTGCAATGCCTTCCAACACATTCTATTCAATAACCTTCACCATAGAATTGATGCCTTCCAACGCTTCCAGCTCGGAACACCCACTAACATCCACCTCTCGAAGCTTTGTCAGCTTCCCCAATCATTGTATGATCTTCAACTTCACACAGTCGGAAGCATAAAGATCCTCCAATGAAATACAATCTCGGATAGCTTCGAACGCTTCCAGCTCGGAACACCCACTAACATCTAGCTTTTGAATCTTTGTCAGCTGCCCCAATCCCTGCATGCTATTCAACTTCACACATTCCGAAGCATTAAGAATATGCAATGAAATACAATCTTGGATGCCTTCGAACGCTTCCAGCTTGAAACACCCACTAACATCCAGCTCTCGAAGCTTTGTCAGCTGCCCCAATCCCTGTATGCTCTTCAACTTCACATAATTGGAAGCATAAAGAGTCTCCAACGACATACAACCTTGGATTCCTTCCAATGCTTCCAGCTCGAAACACCCACTAACATCCACCTTTCGAAGCTTTGTCAGCTGCCCCAATCCATGTATGCTCTTCAACTTCACACATCCAGGTGCATAAAGCTCCTCCAACGACATACAACCCTGGATGCCTTCCAATGCTTCTAACTTAGAACACCCAGTAACAGCCAGACATCTAAGCTTTGTCAGCTGCTCCAATCCCCGTATGCTCTTCATCTTCACACATCCAATTGCTATCAACCTGCTCAAAGATAGCAGTGTTTGAATATCTGGCAAACTGGCAGCTCCTCCAATTCTATGCAATCACAAATGAAAAGCTCCTGAGTTTTTGCAAGTCCATAAATCTTATCCATTTTCCTCAAATTATGACAGGAGTAGATGTAGAGTCATCGAAGGTTGAAGCAAACACCTTTAGCAAATGATATCTCTGATATCCCCTTGTTGAACACTTCTAAGTTTTGGAGCTGCGGAAACATGCAGTTGTCTAAATCACCTAATGTTTGCCTTTCTGCTTTCGCCTCTTTTTTGAATCGCAGTTTGCTCATCAACGAACATCCATCTATCGTCAACTCAATCAACTGAGTTAACAATCGAAGCGAAGGAGGCAAAGTGTCCAGCAAAGGGCTTCCTATCTTCAGAACTTCCAAATTGCATAGCTCTCCAATTGCACTTGGTACTTCTTTTATATTTACACCTACCATGTGTAACTGTTCAAGCGACCTTTGATGTACCAATTGCGGAGGGAATACATCAATTTTGCTACAGCTAGAGAGATTTATGTGCTCAAGCATGCTTATATTCCCTAGTGTTTCGCTTGACATGGTTAAATTGGAGCACGCATATACATTAAGATATTGGAGCTTCATTAATTTAAAAAGCTATATGGGAGCCTCTCCAAAGCGCTGATGAAAGACAGGTCGATGTGTTGGAGGTTACTTAAGTTCCCAATGCCCTCAGGCATTGATTTCATTTTGTGGCAACCAAACAGAACGATGTGTTGGAGGTTGGTTAACTTACAAAATTCTTCTGGCAATGTTGTGATAGCACTCAGCCCACCGTTTTGAGGAATTACAATCCGTTCTAGATGCTTCAGCCTCCCTATAGACTTCGGAATGTTCGAGAGGGCAGCATTAATCTCCAACTCCCGCAATTGTAAAGGTGCCTGCGAAATTTTCACACGTTTCTACTTTAAGAAAAATATAAATGGATTATCATTCTCATCAAAAGATAATACTTCGAACATATTGTAGACCCTGTGGTAGAATGTCAATATGTAATAAACACACACCTTAATTCAACAAATCCTAAATTACCTACGATTCCTTTTCCCACAATGTTTCTAATCCCCACCCTTCCACTCGTAGAATCCTTAAATTTTTCATTCAAATCGAGGATGGAAAGGAAATCCGAGACAATATCTGCAGTGGATGTTGGAAAAATGCAATTACTCGCAGATATGTACTTGACTCTCAGCCGACTCTGTCAAAGTCTGTACAAGTCAAGATCTTGTTCTGTGAGTTTGACAAGAGGAAAGAGTCCACGACTCGGCAATGTAAACCAGTCGAATTTATTTCTGAAGCTAAGTTGTTAAGTAGATAGTTATTACAGTCTTTAATGGTGAGTCAATGGGCCCATGTAGAAGCAATATTCAGGTTGCCTATAAATAGAAGAAGCAAATTGTAAATCAATTTACACAGACACAAGAGACACAATAGAGAGACAGGGGAACTCAGGGTGAGAAAAGAGAAGTGTGTATGTGATTCAGTGGAAGAGCTGAAGCTATGTAGACCGACAAGTTTGTAATACTTTGTTATTTCCCATAGTTAAATATATGAAATAGTTTATGGTTGAATGCATGATTATTTGGCCGCACATATTTCCAGATTTACTTCTGTAAATGTCTTTTACAATTATTGTTAAGTGAAAGATCAAAGAACCCATAAATTTCTCACCGCCTGAAAGTTCCAGGTTTTACGGCACATCATATTTGGGCATATGTTTTTATAAGTTCTTTGGATTTGTTAATGTGTCCATTTTTATTTCATCTTCCTCACAGGTGAAAAGCATTTGTAATTTCTTAAGTCTTTAGACTAAGAAACTTACTCTATAGATTTTGTCCAAAAGTGAACCGACTTGAGTGGTCAGTTGAGTCAGTCGACTGAGGTGAGGCGACTTGGTCCAAGAGAAAAAGTCAGTTGACTTGGTCAAAGTGAAGAAGTCAGTTGAATTGGTTGAAGAGGTTAGCCGACTTGGTCGAAGTGACAAGTGGTCGAGGTAAAAACCAGTCGGTAGAACCAACAAGTAAGTCAAAGTAAATTTAGTCAAGTAGTAAGACCAACTAAAATTTATAAACTTATCTAGTCGGGAGATAAACAAGTTTCACCCAACAAGTGAAAAAGAAAAAGTGGTCGGCATGAAAAGTGAAAATTAAATTTTAATATCGACTAAGCCCTAAACTCAAGTTTAGTCGGCTTGGTTTTGGCTAACTGGTATCAGAGAAAGGTTCATATCAGAGCAAGGTTTATATCAGCCCAATATTTAGGAAAGAAATCTTGTCTTAAAAGGTGGAAATTAATTTTCTAAGGAAAGTTAATTAAAAATTAAAATGGCCTCCACTTCTGGTTCATTGCAAACTCCAATCTTTACAGGAAAGAATTATGAATATTGGTATTTAACAATGAAGGATTTATTCAGAGGTCAAGATGTCTGGGAGATCATCCAGCATGGTTATGCAGAACCTGCAAACATGACAGCATATAACAATCTCACACAGGCTGAGAAAGATGTCTTGAGGGAACAGAGGAAGAAAGATGGAAAAGCTCTGTTCTACATACATCAAGCTATGCATGAGAGCATATTCCCAAGAATAGTAGCAAAAACTAATGCTAAGGAAGCTTGGGATACATTGGAGACTGTCTATCAAGGTTTGGATAAGGTAAAAACATCCAAGCTGCAGATTCTGAGAAGAGATTTTGAATCTCTGTCCATGAAAGATTCAGAGAATGTAGACACATTCTACACCAGAGTTGTTGGGTTGATAAACCAACTGAAATCTCATGGAGAACCCATAGCAGATCAAAACGTTGTTGAAAAAATTCTCATAAGTCTTCCCCCAAGATTTGAAAACTTGGTTGTGACCTTAGAGGAACACATAGACATGACGACATTTACCATTGATGAGTTGCAAGCTTCAGTCATCAATCATAAGCACACACTCAGCAGATCACAGACATCATTGGAAGGTGCATTTGTAGCACAATCATCCATAAGCCATGGTAGAGGCAGGGGGAGAAACAACTTTAGAGGCAGAGGAAGAAGTTCTTCAAGAGGAGGACGAGGCAGAAGTCCTGCAAATGTCGATGGCAGAGGAGATAACTAGAACCCAAGTCAGCTAAGTTGCCAGAGGTTTGATAAATCAAAAATTCAATGTCATTACTGCAAGAATTTTGGTCATTATGCATATGAATGCAGGAAGAAGCAATATGACCAAGGAAGGCAAAGCCCAAGTCAGTCGACTAGCACCAACACTTCAACAGGTGCAATGTTAATGTCATCGACATCTCCACTTGAATGCAATGTTGTTAAAGAAAGTCCACATGACATATGGTACTTAGATTCAGGCTACAGCAACCACATGACTGGTAATTTAAATTTGTTTTCCAGTATAGACACTTCAGTTAAAACTGATGTTACACTTGGAAACAATGTCCAAGTCATTGTCTTAGGAAAAGGAACTGTTGATATTCTAACCAAACAGGGGGAGAGTAAGTATATCCCTAATATCTATCATGTCGAAGGTCTAAAACATAATTTGTTAAGCATTGGACAGTTGTTACAAAAAGGCTATAGAGTCTACATGGAAGATGAACACTGTGTGATCAAATACAAGCGTCCAAGCAACCAGCTCATAGCAAAAGTACCAATGACAAGCAACCGCTTGTTTCCATTGAGAATAGTTCCCGACATAAAAGGAAAGACAAATATAGGAGCTGCATTCAAGGCAGAAAGTGAAGAAACAGTCGAGCTCCTCGATAAGAGAGAAAATTGCAGCACTAATTTGCAAGTTGCATTTCAAATAGAAGTTCAGTATGAATCCTGGTTGTGGCATTTCAGATTTGGACATCTGAATTTTGGTGGGTTGAAGCTACTACACACAAAGAATATGGTGAAGGGATTACCATTGATCGATAGACCAGAGAGGGTTTATGAAGGATGCATTTTTTACAAGCAGCATAGAGAGACATTTCCAGTCGAAAATCCATATAGAGAACGCACACCACTTGAAATTGTGCACTCTGACATCTGTGGTCCAATGTAGACATCATCCATTGGTGGCTGCAAGTATTTTCTAACTTTTATTGATGACTACTCAAGAAATACATGGGTATATTTCTTGAAACATAAATTTGATGCATTTAGTTATTTTCAGCAGTTCAAGGCACTCATGGAGAACCAGAGTGGACATCGCATCACGATCTTAAGAACCGACAGAGGAGGTTGTTGGGCACCATTTTGACCTCTTTTTGTCACCTAAATATCTTCCATTTTCCTCCATAAAACCTTCATACTGATTTATAAATATTTAAATTCACCCACAAACTTTGGTTAAAAGGTATAAATGTCATTACTTTTTAACAAATTGAATTTTGAGATTTCTAAAGCATTTAAACTAAGGTTTTTTTCAGGATTACAGGATGTGCTAACTTCCCTTAATGTCTCCAAGGTTGAACACTTGCAGGCTAGCTAGGTGTGAACTGAAATATGGAGAAAATATCCTCAGTGTCCAAGGATGGATAAAATTCCAACAAATAGATGATGTGGCTCTCATAGGTGTCAAGTCAAAGTCGGTCAAGGACGACCACCTATGCCACCACTCAGCACAAAAGCAGGGCAGTTCCAATTTTGTTGATTTTCATAGATCTGATAGAGGATCTCGATGACTATGTTTCATTAATTAGCTTCCAGATTAATAACATTTCTAGTTTTTTTTTAAATTTGTATAAGTACTCCATAAGACAGAGGAGAACCCATCACGATTTGGGGAGAAAAACGCATGTTGTTTTGGACTGCGTTGTTCTATTACTGTGTATGATCGATTTTATGGTGAATATCATTAAAGTTTAAAGCTCTGTGATTCTTCATTTGTGTGTGTGAACGAGGCATTGGAGGGCCCCCATTTTCGAGTCTGCACACATTTCATTACCAGTGAGCGATTTGAATTGTTGCCATGATTTGGATTGTTGTCGGTGGTATGTTTCAGTTCCTGTAGAATCGATTTTCCTTATTACAGAACATGTTAGATTGTTTTAAATTAGTCTTATCAACTCTGTTATTTCCTTAGTTGTATGCTGTAGAAATGGTTCAGACTACTATCTTACTTTATTTTGCATTGCTTGACTATTCAACGATGGAGTATTAAGAACAATTACACATTATGAATGCTTTCCTGTAAAGGAAATTAATGATTGATTGTTTCTTCAACGTTGAGATAATGAGCAGAGTTTTGTGATTCTTATTTCAGGGTTAGATTTAATTCATTTTATTATCTCAATGCTTTCACATATAAACTTTTGTGTAAGTGAAAAAGCAAATGAAACTGTTCCTGTAAGGGAATTTTTGTGTTTTCAAATCACAGTAACTTAATCTTTTAATAGTCTTATTTCTTAGATAACTAGATTTCCAAGTCAAGTCTAGCTTTGAGTCCTTATACTTGGATATGCCTCTAAGTCTACCAACTCGGATTGACATAAACTCAAGGTTTGATCTGCATTAGTAGATTGGAGCCCAAAATTTGGCGCCGTTGCTGGGGAGGCATTGTAGAAGCAGGCTTAGGAACTTTAGTTCTCTGATAAAAACAAAAATTTCAACAAAACATAGAATAGATTTTAGTTTTATGTCAAGACAAAGAGACGAGAAAGGAAGATTTATAAAAAAAAACCCCAAAAACAGAAGTAACAAGACCTTCTTTTCCAAAAGGATTCATCTCAACAGTGGGTACTTCTAAAATAGCTGAGGAAGAAACATCAAAAGGGCCAACTGTAGAACAGAGAAGGGAGTATGAGAGAATGTTAGAAATAGAAAACAAACGAAGACAAGAGAGAAGAGAAGAAGAGAGGCGACATGAAAGAGAAGAAGAGAGGAGACATGAAAGGGAAGAAGAAAGGAGACATGAGAGGGATGAAAGGACAGAAGAAGATCAGGAAGCCACCTTTAAATTTCCCATCTTGGACACTAGTATCATCCTAGGAGAAGAGGTAAAAATGAAGAATATTCCACCATCTGTCTTACCAAACTTCTATGGCATGACCTCTGAAGATCCTGACTCTTTCCTATTCGAGTTTGATATCTTGTGTCAAACTTATGGATACACTGATGACACCCATAAGCTTCGTCTTTTCCCTGTTACCCTTAAAGCAGCTGCCTTGAAATGGTTCGTGGGCTTAGGAGAGCATTCTATTACTAGCTGGGATGAGATGAGGAAGATCTTTCTTCGAAAATATCAAGCATATTGCAGATCAAAGGATCTAAAAGATGACATTTTTGGAATGACTCAACAGGAAGATGAGAGTTTGGAGGAGTATTTGGAAATATTCTCATACAACCTGCAGAAATCTAAATACAATTCTTTGACACCAGAGATGATTAGAACAATATTTTTAAAATGAATAAGAGAAGAGTATTTGGATATTTTGAATGTTATGGGAAAATGTGACATCTCTTACCTTCCCTTTGATGAAATACAAGATTTATGTCAGAAATATTCAAGAGGAAAGGCTAGAACTGGAAAAATGGATATCACTACCAAAGTAACTAAATCTGCAAACAGTGGTATCTCTAGAGCTGAGCTTGGAAATCTGCAAGAAGATTTCAAGACTGATTTATTGAGTACCTTGGGCACACAAGTCGAAGTAGCAAAAACCAAGAAAAGACAAGAACAACAGGACCAGCAAGATCAAGCCTTGTCTATTTTTTGTCCTAAATGTAGGAAGAAACACCCACTAAAAGAATGTCCTTTAAATACTGTTGAAATTTGTGGTTTATGTACTTTTAATCACAAAACTGATGACTGCCCCAGATTGAAAGAATTGCAGGCAGCTCGAATGGAGGAGAATCAAAGCATGGAGTCTCTCTACTTTATGGGACAACGGAGACCTTGGCAGCCACGATTTTCAGGTATGTCTCAAGATCCTATGTAGCCATTTTATACAAATTATCAAACTCCTATTCAGAATTCATGGAGTGCACCCATGCCCTGGCAAACTTGGTCTCCTCCATTAGCCCAATCTGCTCCAAATTGGAGAGGATATGCCCATGGTAACCAAACATATCAGCAGGCCTATTTGCAGCCCTATCAACAACCTTCTGCCTATCCCCAATACCAGCAGAATCAAGTCCAAGCCCCATCTTTCCAAGTTCCATCTTTTCAACAACCCAACAACATGCCTCCTCAATTGGGTCCACCACCTCAACAGCTTCAATTGCCATCCAATCAGCCTCCACCTTGGCCTACAAAACTCCCAGCCCAGCCAATTCCAAATCCAAATAATAAAATAGACAGACCCATGTATAATGTTGATAATGGAATGTCGCTTCCCTACTCTATCCTCCCACTGCAAAATATCAATTTAAGATCTGGGAAAACTTTACAAAAAGAATCTCCTGTTATCTTAGAAGAACAAACAGAAAATGAGAAAACTCCAAAAAAATTAAATACAGAAAAATCTCAGTCAGAAAATCATAGTAAAAAAGGGAAAACATTAGTATCTTATACACCTCCTTTTCCAGAAAGGTTGGTCAAAGAAAAACCTTCAATCTCCCTACCTGATTTTGATGTTTTGAATGAGTTAACCAATGTAAATGTCAAAATTCCTCTACTGCAGGCTATAAAAGATATTCCAATTTATACTAAAGCAGTTAAGGAATTATGTCTTAATAAAAGAAGGAAGGATCCATCAAAAATTCATGTGGTAGGCAATCTAGCAGGATTAATGTCTAATACTGTTTTCATTGAAAAGTATGTAGATCCTGGAATCCCAATGGTTACAATTACTATTAATAATTTTTCAATTCCAAAGAACAAGGAGAAGAAGTGATTCAGCCTATCCTAAGTATCAATCGGTTCTTTGATTTTCAGGAAGAAAACAACGAGGATTTGTTAGATTATTTCATTGCTGAACCTGATATTTCTAAAGAATTAAGAGACATGCAATATGCTGTAGCAAATCAAGTTTTGGGATATAATTTTCAGGAAAATTGTACAGTACATTCTCTAGCATTGGCACTTCATGATATTTTTAATGTTCATTCAATCACAGATATTCAAAGTAAAACAGTTGAAATCAGTCTAGGCAAACATTTGAATATAAGTGCACATCTTACTACATCACAGGAAGAATAGTTGATTACTTTGCTTAATAAACATTCCCATGCATTTGCTTGGGAGTACACTAATATGCTAGGTATTCATCATGAAACATGCACTCACCACATTTACACAGATGACAAAATCAGACCTCTTAGACAACCGCAACGTAGAATGAACCCCATACTAAAAGAAATAGTCAAAGAGGAGCTGCAGAAGTTGTTAAAAGTAGGGTTTATCTACCCCATTTCCGACAGCCAATAGGTTTCCCCCTTGGTTGTTGTTCCAAAGAAAAATGGTAAATGGCGCATATGTGTAGATTACAGGGAGTTGAATAAGGAAACATTAAAAGACTATTTTCCATTGCCTTTCATTGATCAAGTGTTGGATACTTTAGCTGGAAAAGAATACTTTCATTTTTAGATGGTTTCAATGGGTATAATCAGATTAGTATTGCAAAAGAAGACCAGGACAAAACCACCTTTACATGTCCCTAGGGCACATATGCCTACAAGGTTTTACCTTTTGGCTTATGTAATTCCCCAGCTACCTTTCAGAGGGCAGTCTTGGCTATCTTTGCAGATCTGATTCATGAATGTGTTGAAATTTACATGGATGATTTTTCTGTGTATGGAAGTACCTTTGAGGATTGCTTGACAAACCTGGAGAAAATTTTAAAAAGGTGTGTTGACTCAAATCTTTCCCTCAATAATGAAAAGTGTTTTATGATGATGACTGAAGGGATAGTTTTAGGACATCACATTTCTTCATCTGGAATAAAAGTAGATCCTGTTAAAATTCAAATCATTGAAAATTTATCTGAACCAACAACTCAAATAGATGTAAGAAGCTTTTTAGGGTATGCAGGCTATTATCGTAGATTTATTGCAAATTTTAGTAAGATAGCTCTGCCATTGTTTAAATTGCTTTCAAAGGATGTGCCTTTTAATTGGGATACTAACTGTCAATCTGCATTTCAGACACTTAAAGAGAAGCCCTCAACTGCTCCCATTTTAAGGAGACCAAATTGGACATTGCCTTTCCATATTTCTACTGATGCCTCTACTACTGCAATTGGGGCCTCATTGGGCCAGAAAGAACATACTTTGACTTATCCCATCTATTTTATTAGTAAAAATCTGACACCTGCAGAATTGAACTATACAGTCACTGAAAAGGAGATGTTGGCAGTGGTTCATGCTGTAAACAAATTCCGTCATTACATAACTGGCTACGAAATTTTTGTCCATACAGATCATTCAGCCTTACGATATTTAATGAATAAATCTATCACTAATGGTCGGATCACTAGATGGTTGTTGTTAATGCAGGAATTCAATATCACTGTTTTAGATCGGCCTGGACGAGAAAATCAAGTGGCAGATTTTCTGTCTTGTTTACTCAATATTGGTGAGGTTGTTCCTGTTTTAGATAGTTTTCTTGATGAACACCTGTTTGCGATTTCTATTATCACTCCTTGGTATGCTAATATTGCCAACTACTTATCATCAGGCCAACTACCACCATCTATGACATCTAAAGAAAAGAAAAAGATTATTAAACAAAGTGCTAGGCATATATGGGTTAATAGTGATCTCTTTTACATAGGATATGATCTAATTATAAGAATATGTGTACGACAGGATGAAATTTTAGATATTTTAAAGGCATGTCATGATGAACCGTGTGGTGGCCATTTTGCAGATAAAATAACAGCATACAAGATACTCAATTTGGGGTATTATTGGCCTTCTATTTTCAAAGATGCTAAGAGGTATGTTAGAAGCTGTGATACTTGTCAACGGATCGGACGGCCAGTCCAGTCTGATGAAATGCCACTCCAACCACAAATCCTCATGGAACCATTTGAAAAGTGGGCCCTTGACTTCATTAGTCCAATTCATCCACCATCACAAGGGAAGAAGTACATTTTGGTATGTACAGACTACGTCACCAAGTGGGTAGAAGCCAAACCATTACCAAGAGCCACCGAACAGACTGTGGTAAACTTTCTTTTTGAGGAAATATTTGTCAGATTTGGGGTGCCTAGAGAGATTGTAACTGATCAAGGTGCCCAGTTTACCTCCAAACTAGTGCAGGAGATAGCAGAAAAGTACAAAATTAAGCACAGAAAGTCTACCCCTTACCATCCGCAAGCAAATGGCCAAGTGGAATCTACAAACAAGACTTTAGAAGGCATCATCACCAAAACTGTTCAGATGCATAGGAAGGATTGGTCAGATAAGCTTACTGAAGCTTTATGGGCATACTGGATCACTTGGAAAAACAATACTGGTTTTTCTCCTTATCAGCTTGTTTATGGTAAGCAAGTCCTCCTCCCTATAGAGTTTCAAATTCATACCTTCAAGTTAGCAGCAGATTTGGGCATGGATCTTTCTGAGGCACAACAAGAAAGAATACTTCAGTTGAATCAACTAGATGCGATGAGACAGGCTGCCATAGAACACAATATTTTGATCCAACAGCAGAGAGCTCAATGGCATGACAAGTTTATTAAAAAGAAACAATTCCATATCGATGAGTGGGCACTATTGTTTGACTCAAAGTTCAAAGACTTCAAAGCCAAATTTACAACTCATTGGCTTGGTCCATATGAGATTATAGAGGTATATGAAAATGGCTTAGTCAAACTTCAAACAATCGATGATGAAGCATGCACATTTGTGGTCAATGGCCATCGGCTCAAACTGTATACCAAGCCTATCAATAAGGAAGATTTTATACAGCAGATTTCACAGCAACAGGAAATGGAAGTGCTAGATAGACACATCAGTGTTTCTCCTTCACTTACTTCTTAGCTGCTCTGATATTGAAAAGAAAAAACAGAAAAAGAAAATAAAAATATTAAAAAAAATATATAAAACCAAGAAAAAAGGAAGTTTAGTTGTGAAAACCAGGTCACTGGCACAATATAAACTTGAATTTTCCATGGAAAACCAGGTTTGCTTGGCCATTGGAAATTCATCAAAATATTCTTTTCAAATTTCCTAGCTTTATTTTTAATAAATCAAGTTTTTGTTTGACTTGAGGACAAGTCAATAACTAGGCCTATGAGGGGGATAAGCATTTTTATGCTTTCTTGGAACCCTCCAAGTCTTTTTCATATGCAGAAGGGACCTGATTTCTAGCAATGCAGAGGGACCTGACTTCAAGTAAGGCAGAAGAAATCTACAGAAGGACCTGACTTCCAGTAAAGTAGAAGGAATCTGAGATGGCAGACAAAAGACATCAGAGGACAGAAATGAATCAGAAATAAATGCAAACCAGCTACATCAGGTAGCAAGCTCATCATACAGGGATATTCAGCAAAGTTTGTAAGAATTTAAGTTTTTGTGTTTTAAAAGTTTCATGATTCTTTGTTTCTAAGTGATGACATATTTACCAACCCTCGTAAGCTTGACTGCCTATTTTCATTATCCTCACAGTCTCTGCCAGCATTCCATTCACCTTTCATCATCCTACCCTAGGGGTCAAGATGGTGGTCAAAATCAAACCCAAGAGTAAATTTTAAATGGCCAAAATATATACTGCATTCTGTTGGACACCCAATATGCAAGTAGATTATTACCAACATACAGAGTGTACAAGATTTATTGTCAACCCGAGAAAGCCTTTTATTTCAAAGCTATCGTGCAAAATAT
>LPNX010397948.1:0-11167 GCA_001517045.1 Pseudotsuga menziesii
ACTATCGACCCCCCTCTCCCAGTACAAACATGTCTCTTTTAAATACCTCCTATCTCACATAGAGACAGTTCTATAAAACTGGAACTATCTAATCGAAATTTGAACCAATCTCATTAAAAATCACAAATGAAAAATGTCATTTTTAATATACGTTATAATGTCTTGAAATTGGAAAGATTCAATAGATAGCATAAAATCATAAAAAAAATGAAGGCACTAATGATATAGTGACACCTGGGAAACAATATTGCCAATCGATTTGTTCCTGATTATCTAGGGATCGTCTAGAAAGTAAGCGATCATCAAAATCCAAGAAAAAGCATCTACAACATTACCTACGATACTACACTGAAAAGAGATATAATTAAAACACACGCAAAAACAAAATAAAGTAAACTATATAATTCATAAATCAATACGCACCAATACCTGTAACAAAATTACTTGATTATGACTTGATCATAACTTCAAACCTGAAATCTTCTTAAGCATATATATATACAGTAATGTGTGCGCCCAAAATATTATGGATTAATAGGAGCATTAAACACCTGAATATTGACACCATTCATTGGATTCATTGAATGACCTTTGAACTTCATCAGGGTAAGCTAAGCATTTAATTCACAGACCCTTTCCTCATTTCTCTGATTCGTATGTTGCAATTTCATTACTCTATGAATTAACCTCTTCTTATCTTTTTTCAAGCGCAACACACACTTATCATCTGAATCTACCTTCTCTTTTATCTTTATGTTCTTGGCTTTTATGACATCATACTGTGTTACCATCTCGGTCAGTTCTCCCTCCATCCTATGTATCTTATCCAGAAAACAGTTTACAAATAATGGGTGAACCATTTCACCAATTCAATAAGAACCTGGTAAGTTTGCTTCTACAGACTTGGCCTTAACCGGAGGATCGACCACAGGGTCAACCTAAAGATTCTTATTGAGCGCATGAGGACTATTATCTGTAGGGTTCAGGATAGGCTCATGCTCAATGCCACGACCATCATTAGGCGAGACAGGATTCTCTTCTTCATAATCTAGAGCAACGGGTTTCAATATCAATGTTTTTCCTTACAGAAGACTTAACATTACTACCCTTAACCATGCTTCTCATAAACCTACCAACAACCTTAGCGTTCATCCTTTTTCCTTCCTGATTCCAGGTATCAATATTATGTTTTTGTGTAACCGATGATAGATTTGAAGACTTCCTCATGCGCTTAGAATGCACAGGAGTACCGGGACTACTTACAGGAGTGGTAACTGACTCATTGCAAACGATGGGGCTTACACGACCATCAGGGTTTGACATAGGTTCATGTACAGGCGAAGCCGAAACTCAACAAGACTGTGGGTGCCTTACACATTCTTCAGGGTAGTCAAATTGACAATGACAGAAGGCCAAGAAACCATTCGATTCAAGAAACTCATCCCATGACTGGTTTCGTTTTGAAAATTCTCTCTCTATTAATATCCTGACCAGACCGTGATGAAACAAACTATGACCAATGTTCTTCGGCCCCTTCTTAATGGCCGAAGACATCTTAGACATACTCTGAACCAAATAGTAGGGAAAATTGTTAGGAAAACCGATAAACATAGCCATCAACCGAAGATGATAGATATAAGCCGATGAGAGACGACCCTCACAGGTCACATACCTATGAATAACGTCCAATACTGGTCGCCACTCTTTTTGAAAGTATTTTCAGGATTCTTCAACATTTTCTTCCACTCAATCACCTCCATCTGCTTGTACTTGAACCATCATTCGCCTATTAACGACAAACCAGTAGCAAGAGCAACTGAACGCTCATCAACCCTAAACTGCAGATCAACTACCTTAACCCGACAATCGGCCAGCGACAAAGCAAATAACCTAGTCACCTCAGGGTTTGAATCTGTGAACTTGCGAATCAATGGAAACCATCCTACTGTTTCAATCTTAGCTAAGAGCTCGGGATTTTAATCAAGGAGTTTCATGTCGCTGGGTTCGACCCTGACCACAGGAGCCATGACTGCCTGTGCAAATGCATGAAACCACACCCAGAAAAGATACCACAAATCGACACATGATAGTGAGATATTCGAAAGTGAGCACTCAGAATGTAAACCGAGCAGCACACATAAACAATGGAACCCGACTCTTTGATAAACAAAACACGACATGAATGAACACAGACTACACCCCTGTAAACTCGGCATGGGTGAAGGAGAATTATCAAGTAGAGAGGCAATCGAGTAATGGAAAGTGACGGTGAAGACTCCATATTAACTCATGTTGCCATTATTTATCCGGAGTACTCGACATACAATCACATCGTAAATGAATCACAGGTGTTCAGCGCACAGGGAGCCACGATGTTGAGCATGTACTTGCACTTAAATGTGATTTACAGTGTTATGTATGAGTGCAATGATGCCAAATCAACCTTGTGGCAGGTGAATCGAGTTTGGAGGCGATGAAATGAATTAATCTGACCCTAAGCCATAAACCTTTTTCACCCTTACCATATAGTGATTTAAACAATTGAAGGTGGCAAACATGCGACGCAATATAAACCAACAAACCAACACCAAACCTTCGCAATATGGAGCATATTATAAACATGGACATAAAAAAATTATGGTAATATTGAATATGTTTCGGAGTCTAGAGGATGACTTTAGGATAATGCATGTTTGCATAGATTATTAAGCCTTTGATGTTCTAGACCTTATCAAACCAATAACATATACCCAATGCTTAGTATTCGAATGAATCCTGATGGTGAGAGGTATAAAAAAATATAAAGCTTACCCCATAATTTGAAAGGTAAACCAATTACCAATAATGATTTCAATGTAATGATTTTGTCCACTAACCATAGTTCACAAAGGTTGTAAAAAAAACATGGAATTTCTCTGATTCAGTAGCTCATGAAATGTCACCATTTCAGTAGCTGGCGATTCATTATATTTGCCATAAGAAATTCGAACATTTCATCAAAACAAAATAAGATTTTGTTTGATGAAATATGTTTTTTAAGGCTGTTGAGTAAGGGCACAACAGATGGCGACTGACTAAGCGGAACAGTTATATCTTTTTCTTAACCTGAAAACCATGCAAATGAAAAAATTAGATCCTTTATGTATACCATTATACAAAAATCATTATTCTCACATCTTAAACAGATTCAGGAATTTCACATATCTAGAAATTTACCAGAAATTTACACCTTCAATTATGTATTTGAAAAAAATTTAGTCTCTTAAAAACATAAGCCCAAACGAAGTAAAACAGTAACTGACTTGGTTTTAGAGAAATAAAATCCCAATACCACAAGCATGGCCTTGCTACCAGCAGGCATCCATAGCCTTGATAGGTTTTCTTCAAAGCCCAAAGAATGCCAGTATCCCATCCGCTAGTTATGGATATACAATTCTGGTTAGGTTGAACTGTTACCATCATTTTTTTATTTATTTTTTCTGAAGGTCACAGTTCTGGCTTGGTGACCAGATGGTAACCATGTTAGTCACCAGTCTGCACTACAATAAATAAACCGGCTCATTATGAGACCTTTTATCCCTTAGTGTTTTTTCCAAGGGACATTATTCAGGCTTGGTGACTGGAAACGACAATGTTACTGAATGCAAACCTATGATCCTGAACAAACCGACTCGTTATGAGACCCTCTGTCCTTCAGATTATTTTGAAATATTCACATCCAACCATGGCCAGAATGTAGTTATATTTAATCTCCAATGAGATTATCTTAGCAGATGGGGAGGCAAGTCTGATTCTCTTTACGAGAAAGGATGGCGTAAAAGACTTAAATAGATAACATTGCCAAGTACTACCCTAATCCTTTTGGAAAAATCTTTGCAGAGACTCATATTATTAATTTATATTAACATGATTTAAGAATTTATGGTAAAATATAGAAATATGAAAAACCATTAACTGCTCAAGACGTGAAACAGTGTGACAATTTTCAGGATAGTAAGATCTTTGTGCATGATTTGTAGATCAATCACAGAACTTGATAAAAAATCATCAGCTTTAAGTTTGAAAAATTAATCAGACTCAACAATATGCAAATAAAAAAACAAATGACTAAGAAAAAATATCCAAAGCAAACAAGTGAAATAGACTCACTAATAAATTCCACAAACCAAGCACACCACACAAAGTATGTACAGGATAATCCCTTGAGGGGGATCAGCAGAAATATTTCTTAATCAGATGACCATTCACCGTAAGGTTTTCGATGTCACCCTCCAGCGTCTACAACTTGAAAGTGCTAGGACCAAGTTTTTCTGTAATAATAAATCATCCCAGCCACAGGCACTGGAACTTAGTGTGTTTTCCTTTGTTTTCGTGCTCCTTGTCCCATTTCAGAACTAGGTCACCTACTTCCAAATCCATACTTGCTGATTTTCTATGATCAAATCAGCGTTTCACAGTTTGTTGGTGTTTGTCAAACTTTTTTCTAGCCAACTCTCTATATTCCTCCAGTTTAAGCAAGGTATTAATTCGATGTTCCATGGCAGAACATGTTGTCTCCTGTACTGACTGAGAGAGCTGGAAAGAGGGTAAAAATAAATGAGGAGGCAAGATGGCTTCTTTACCATATACCAGAAAAAGGGAGAATTTCCTATAGCAACTTTGGGAGTCACTCTGTCAGCCCACAAGGCATTCGATAAGGTGTTGTGCCAATTCCTATGATGATTAATCACCGTGCGTTTCAGAATTTTGATTAAATTTTTATTGGAAGATTCAGCTAATACGTTACCCTGGGGATAATAATTAGCTGAATATTTTAACTTTATGCCCTTTTCCAATGCATATTTCATTAACTTTATAGAATAAAAATAGGTTGCATTGTCAAAAATCAAAGATTCGGGCACACCAAACCTGGTGACAATAAAAGAATCAAGGAATGATATCACCTGTTCTGAGTTAACCACTCGCAAGGGGATGGCCTCAACCCATCTCGTGAGATAATCTGTAGTTGTTAAAATGTATTTGTGCTACTGTGAAGAAGCTGGTGTGATTGGACCAACAATTTTCAGACCCCATTGTTGAAATGGGACTTCAACAATAACCGGCTGGAGGGGTAACGCTGCTTTCTTAAGTCTGCCGCCTGCTCTCTGACATTCCTGACATTTCCTAGCAAAGGAAAATGCATCTTTGAACAACGTAGGCCAGTAATATCCAACTTTGAGTACTTTGTGTGCAGTGGTTTCTCCCCCAAAGTGTCCCCCGGCTAGTCCTACGTGTAAATGAGACAACAAATTATCAGCTTCATTTCTTTCTAAACAACGAAGGAGAACTCCTTCGAAATTATTTTTAAACAAAATGTTATCAATCAGCTGATAAGGGGAATATCTCAATCTCAAAGCCCTCTTGCTACGTAAATCCAAGTGTTCAGGGTCATTTCCATGAAATAGAAAAAATCTAATATCGTGATACCAGGAATCAGAGGGAGATGAAATCAGAAAAACTTCCCTTTTGAACAAAGAATGTTCACCAAAGAAGTGCAGATTAGATTCAGAAATGTCTGAAGATCCAACTGCCAACTTACAAAGTCCCTGTCCCCTGACAATTTGTAAAGGCTTTATTTCCAGGTCATATTCCTGAAGTGTTGTGCCCCAATGGGCTCGCTTTTCACCTAGGTCCTTTTGTATCAAAAGATTTTTGACTACGGAATATGGCACAACAACCTTGGTATGAGACTTTAGCAAATAAGGCCGGAAATGTTTTATTGACTTAAAAATGGCAAATTCCTGTTTGTCCACTTGTGGGTAATTCAGCTCTGCATCGTTCAAACCAGAACTTGTAACAGCAATGGGAGCCTCATTGTTTTCCTGATTTTTCTGCATTAAAACAGCAGCATATGAAGAATCAGAAGCAAAAGTGTACAAAATAAACAGTTTAGAGAAATCTGGGCTTGTTAAGGTAGGAGCTTCAGCAATAGATTTTAAGATATCGTGAAAATATTGCTTCTCTTTAGCAGACCATTTAAATTCAACATCTTTCTTAATCATTTTGTGGAGAGGTCTGACAATTTCAGTGAACCCAGGAATAAACCTGGAGACAAAATTTATCTTTCCTAGAAATGACTGCATGGTCTTCTTCGAGTGAGGCATATAAATTTGTGTTATAGCCTGCTTACATTCATGGTCAATATTGATACCTTTTTTAAAAACTACAAAACCTAGCAACTTACCTTCTGTGACTGCAAAGATGGATTTCTTGGGATTCAGGGAGATCCCATATTTCCTGCAATGCTCAAACACTCTCCTAAGATGTGTTGGGTGATCGGATCTGTTTTTTGAAAAGATAGTTATATCATCAAGGTAACTCACCACAAATTGACCAATCAGACCTCTGAACACAATGCCCATTGCTCTTTGAAATGTTGATCCGGCATTAATTAAGCCAAATGAAATTTTCCTATAGGCATAATTTCCCCAAGGGGTTCTAAAGGTTTTCTTCAATTGATCTGTTTTGGATACTAACACTTGGTTGTATCCCGAAAAGCCATCTAAAAGTGAAAACATTTCAGATCCGGAAACTTGTTGTAAGATCTTTTCCATTGGAGGAACGGGATAATTGTCTTTTTCTGAAACCTTATTCAGATTTCGAAAATCGACGCATAACCGAATTTCACCATTTTTCTTTCTAACGGGGACAAGATTTTCCACCCACTATGCATGCCCCACTGGAAAAATTATTCTGGCAGCAAGGATTTTGTTCAACTCTTTCTTAATGGCCGGTTCTAGGCTAGGATGCATTTTCCTCAACTTCTGCTGGAAAGGTTTAGCCTGTTGTTTCATGGGAATGACATGTTGCATTATATTTGGATCAAATGTCTTAAGATCGTCATAGGTCCATGCAAAAATGTCTTTAAACTCATTAAAGAGTCATATGAAGGCTGTTTTTTCTTGGGGAGTACATGTACTGCCCAGATTGACACATTGAGGATTGTGTTTAGTACCTAGATTTATGACTTCAGACTACATAGTAGAGCTGTTGGTTTTACAGTTCCTTGCACCTTTAAATTTATCCTTTAGATCATAAAATTTTTCAAGTTTAATTACAGATCTAGGAAGGGTGCTAACCTGATGAAGAGATTCCTCAATTGAACAACGCTTATGAATTACCACAAAATTGTATAGATCCTCATCATGAGTCCTTTCATCGATGGCTGCATCTTTGAAAGTGTCCTTCATGGTTATAAAATCGATCAACTACTCATCGTGGTCAAAGACTCTCCAATTGACAATGTTATCAGGTATGGAGGGTTTAAAAAAAATTCAACAGAGAACGAATCAGCAAGCATCCCTTCAGACGGAATTAACCTTGAAGTAACATTAGGTAACAAATCTGCTTCTTGATTCAAATAACGAGGAATAGAATTTAAGTTAAAGGCTTCAAATGATAACAATAAATTCCATACCTCTGTCTGGTAATTTCTCAGATGCCTGACAATGCAATGTATAGTATTGCGTACCTGTCTAACAATAATCTCAGAATCTCATAACACTACCAAAGCTTTGGCTCCTAGGTCAGTTGCTTTTTTCAGCCCCTGAATAAGAGCTTCATATTCCAGAATATTGTTGGTGCAATCAAATTCCAACCCACAAGCAATGAAATACTTTTTTCCTTAGGGATCGATCAATAAGCAACCGGCCCCAGCCCCTTCCTTTGACTTAGATCCGTCAAAGTATAGAGACTAGAGACCATTATTCAGGTCTAAATGTGCAATTTCAGATCTGGAATTTCTTCCGGAGCTTGTGTAAAATGGAAAACTTCAGATTGTTGTTCTACATCCGGGATTGATGAAGTTTCAGCCTCAAGGTTCCCAAAGAAAGAATCAACCATATAATTTCCCATTATGGTATTGGTGAATAACACTGGTTCATTTAATTCATCCAATTATGTGACCGTGTGCTTCATATAACGTTCATGGTCGATCCTGATTTTATTTGGGCAACCATTATGGGGTATCCACAAATGCGACCAGTCTGTTGCAAAATATCCTTTCAACTTTTCAGACCAATCTCTACTGAGGAATAAACCATACGCCTCTGGGATATCTACAACAATTATATCAATGATAAAATGGACCTGAGGGTTTGAAGCTAATCTTATCAACACTTCATTCGGCTTTCCTATTACTTTTACATTTGATCGGTCTAGCTGCACAATTCTTGTATCACATGGCACAGGGACTGCATTAAGTTTTTTGCATACCGAATATGGCATGACGTTTTTCGAACCCCCTGAATCTATCATACAGTTATGCACTTTACAATTGCAGATTTCAAATGTAAGCAAAAAAGGAGGAGTTGAAGAGTCTGATTTCTTACCTATGGATGAGGCATTGACCGGAGATTTTGTTGAGTTATATTTGGTATTAGCAGAACTGTTTTGAGAGGATGTGATTTTGCCATTTTTACTTAAATATACCCCTTGGATCATCTTGTCTTGAATCACAGGCAATTTGAGGAGTTCATAGATAGAAATGTTGGCTCCAATTTTCTTTAAATCCTCAACCAGATCATATTCTAAATCAAGCGAAGATGCAGATTTAGCATTTGGAGGTTGGTTTTTTGTTTTCACAGCTGAACAGTCATCTGTAGTAGTTGTAGAAGATCCCCCTGAGGGCTGATCTTTCTTTCTTCTGGTGTTGTATTGATGCTGATTGAAATTCACAACAGCCACATCTTCGTCATCAGTCAATTCTGTTGTATCCCAGAAGTGACTGATAACTTGAGGAGGTTTTTCTTCATTGTTATTATTTGTGCTTTGGATATCTTCAGAATTCTGTCCAAAAGATTGGGTTTCATTTTCAGCTGATGTTTCTAGACCTGAGACTAATAATTTCAAGAAACTATTAATTTCATCAACGCTGTTAGCTTCAGAGGGTGGAGTCTGTTTTGTAGCTGTATTTTGGAAAGGCCTTTTGAAAAGTTGTCTAGGTGGTTCTTTATTTGGATTACTTTTAGAAGTACCTTTCTTTAAATCAATGATTTCATTGGACAGTTTTTTAATAACCCTTTGGAGGCTGTCTAATTCTAATGCATCTTGGCATTTTTTCTCAGGATTTTTGGTTTTAGAAGGACTCTCAGTCATTTTGTGAAAGAAAGATGCAGAATTAGTGTCTACCCCGGGGTTTGCCTTAATAGCAGATATGTCCTTTTCAAATTTAATGGCTTCATCGAAGGTCTTAGTGAGAGTGGGTTTGGCAGCTCTCCTGACAAACATAGCCATAGACATGGGTAGGGATGATGTATAAAATTCAATAGTGACATCTTCAGCCGGCCTCGAGGTGGCAGAAATTCTATTTCTAAGAGTAAAAAACCGCTGATTAAAATCTTTTACTTTCTCCTTGGCTTCCATACGGATCCTGGACAACTCTAACACCAACACAGCTGGAGTCTTATCATCTCCAAACTTGTTCATGAAAGCTAGCTCGAATTCGTTCCAACTGGTAACAGAACCAGCCGAAAGTTAAAAATACCACATCAATGCTTTTCCCTCAAATGTATAAGGGAAACGTCGACAGACTACATCTTCATGTTCAACATCCAAGAGCCGAACTACTAGCATAAACTTCTTGACATGGTATTTCGCTGGCTCTTTCAGCTCTGGGTTGAACTTAGGCAACAATTTCTCAGTATGCTTGTGTAAAGGGTGTTGATCGCCTGGAACATCAACTGCATCCTGAGCTAACCATGGCATATTAGCATTAGGTTTAGGGTTTAAACCTGCCATGTTCCTTGGTGATGGAGGTGGTGAAGGTGGTGTTTGAATAGTGTGAGAGGGTGAATGAGGCGGTGATGGTGGCTGACTAGACCCTCTTGAAGCAGGGGGTGCTGAAGAAGATGAAGGTTGATTGGTGCCTGTTAAAGACTATTGTATCTGAAGATCAGGAAAGACACCTAAAGGTTGCTCCTGTTCTTCTGATGTAGGCTCAAGATGATGAGTGCGGGGACGTGTGATCTGCAGGAGAGGTAATTCGGTGCGTTGGCACCCAGTGAGATTTGAATAATCCCTTGTTAAAATCCTACGAGATTCGTTTATGGCCTGTTCGAATTGGTCAAGTTCTTCAAGTTGGTGAGCACCACTAGAGTTGAACTGAGAGATAAGGTTTCAAACAGATTCGTTCAGTGGGGCCTCACTTAATCATGATGACCGGAGAGTACGTGGTTTTGAGGATGACTGTATTTGAGGGGTGGAAGGATGATTAATTTTGTTAACAAGATTGTTTTCATCAGCCATTTTGTTAAGCTGGCCCTCCTTCTAGCGCCATTGTTGATGGGCCGAAATGGCACAAGTGTCAACCAAGAGACAACCCGATCCAAGAGTTTTCGAGATGCTCTCAGTCGTTAGGTAGCTGTCCCTAACGGGATCAAGGCCCTGTTTCCTTTCCTAAATTACTCCCAGCTACAGGAGGAGACTTCAAAAAGGAAAACTAAAACTACTGTTTGTTAACTAGATCTACACTATAACTACGAATGTACAAATAAAACTAGTTGATATGATTGCTAGTTAATTAATATATTACAAAATTGATCATCGAAAATTAATCTACTCAATCAATTGATTTATAATACAAGAATAAATAGTTAATTGAATATTAACATGCTCAATGGATTACAAAAAATACATTATAAACACATGTACACTAATCACAAAATCAGAAAATAACTTGATAGTGGTATAAATATAAAAATCTGATTCAATGGATTTTCAAAAAAATAATTAAAAGAAAACTATTAATCTACTCTAAATCTTATCCTGATCAGGAGCGTAGAAAAACATTAACCTAGAACCAAATTGCCAGTAAGGCTACTGTGCTAATAATCTTGAAAATATCTAGAAGAAATTCAGATTTAAAACAAGATCACACAGTAAACACTTATATCACATATATTTATCGATGACAACACCAAATTTATTACATGACATATATTAGCAAATCAAAACCAGCATAAGTCGACTGATAAACATGATGTATTTGCATAATTCATTAAAGAAATAATGACAAACATAAATACTATAGAAAAAGTGACAAGATCAAACGATATCATAAATATATTTGCATAACATAAATACTGTGTGTATATATATATATATATATATATATATATATATATATATA
>LPNX010397954.1:1963-36475 GCA_001517045.1 Pseudotsuga menziesii
TGCTTTATTTTCCACTTTCTCATGTCTCAATTGGACTTCCAACTTGTCTACCAATGCTTGCAACTTATTTATCGTCATCATGGCTTGCAACAGGTCTGAATAAAGAATGTCGCTGGTTTGCTTGTGAAACTGTATCTTGTCTGGAGTACTAATTTTGTCCAGACGGATTTCTATTTCAGACATTCTTTTATCATTCACAATGGCCATCTTGAAAGTATTCTTATCTGCATCTCTAGCAGAAACTAGAGATGTTTTAGAACTATGCAGGTTCCTTACCCTCGGGAGCAGATTTCTCGTTTCCTCCAGGGATTGCTTCCTCTTTTCTAGGTAGCTCGTCTTGAGCTCTTCTTTTGATTTAAACAAGGGGCCGGACTCTGGACTATTACCGTCACCTTCTGAATCTTTAAAAGAAAACTAACTGACCTGAACTGTCTTCAGGGGAACCAAAGCAGCCTTTTTGAAAACTCCGGACGCCCCTTCATCCACGATCTCGCCTCCTACGAGCAGCCTCGCCTTCTTATGGGATGTTTCTTCTTCCATATCCATACTCTCGGCTTCGGCCAAACTCCTCTTGACAGCAACACTGACACCATCTGTGATTTGGATCTCTGAACGAGATGCAGGATGTGCCTCTGTCTCATCTTTGGACTCGTCAGTGAACTGGAGCAAATTAGTTGTTTCAGCTAACCCTTCAACAGCCTGATGCTCGAACGGTTTGTTCCTGTTTGCTTGCTTTCTTAATGATATCACCTGGTGGGGGTCGTAGTTCATATTTACATCCTTAACGAAATCCATAGGTTCCATCAATCTCTCTATACATGCCAGGGCACGTTTGCCTTTAAAAATGAAAGGGCCGAATTTAAAAGGAAATTTAACATTCAAAGATTTTCGGAAAGCACCGAAGTACTCCTCCTCTGATAACAACCTTTGTCTCATAAACTCCAGAGCAAAAATCCTTGGAGTTAAAAAGGAAGGCAACCTATAAGGCTGACCGGTAAAGCCGTACACTCTCAAAACAGTGTAATCTTTGTACAGGAACCAGTCTCCCACCCGACCTTCGGGTGAAGGCTGCATCAAATATTTCATTTCATCGAAGACCCGGGGCAATTCTCCATCAAACAGCATCCTGTATATTTCGGACATGATCGAATTGGCAAATTCGATCAGGTGGATTTGCTTTGGCAAATCAGAAGAGGACAGAGTACTCAAGAACTTCAATTCGGTAACATTGGAACATATCAACATGTTAAGTAAGTGTGTTTGAAACCTAAAAAACTGGACCTTAGGAAATTCAGTCAGCTGGAGGTGGATTGCTTCGGCAAGATACTCGTCTAAATTAAGTACAGGAACTGACTGGGACTCGGGACTCAAAGAATTTACTTTTAACAGGAAACCAAGGATAACATCACCTATACGACAATCATCATCTAGACCTAACACCTGACAAACCAAAGACATTACCAATTACGCCTCAGTTCTGAAAACGTGCAAGGGGTAAGGTAAGGAAAGGCCTTCCAGGGACCGACCTTCCTTCAGGATACTTGACAAGAATCGAGAGCGAGCATCGGTTGGGAAACTTCGGAAAAACTCGGCAAGGACAGCTTCATTTACAGACTCACGGTTTCCAGGGTAACTTTCGGGTAAACTAAGATTTTCTCTTACTATTGAAGCATCAATTTTACACAATATCCTAGATGCGGACTGACTCACAATGACCCTCCGAGAGGGAGAATAATTTACCGCGCACCATTCGGCAAATTCAGGGAAGTGGAGGGTTTGCTCCAGGGCGAAAAAGTATAAAAAGGACTTGCACACATTCAGAACATCATTTCCCTGCAAAAAATAAGACCATAACCTTTCTTTGCTACCAGACACACTTCCTATACACAGGAAAGGGTCGCAGACACCTCTGTGTCTATCTACCAAGAATTCTTCCCTTTCATCCGGGACCCGACCAGACACAGAAGCTTCGCTCTGTTGGTCCATTTCTCAATTTATAATAATAATTGGGCGAAGAAGTTACAGGATCAAGGTCCTACCTGGCTCACTGTGAAGGCGTGTGTTCGGAGCGTGTCTGGTACTGACAACTGGAAGCGCCCAAATCGACAGGTCCTTTTCGCCGGGTCCCAAGCAATAAAATAATCACAGAAGAGGTCAATTATGCCTTTATAGGACCACCCCGACTAGACACGTGGGAAGCATTTATTTCCGCAACCACTACTTATCTCTAACAGCCGTGCATCTTTCTCCTCCAGGCTCATTTCCGACCTTTGATCTCTTCTATACAAATTTCTGGCCTTCGGATCGTACACCACGTGTCCTTTTCCGCCGGGCATCTTGGCGCTAAGCACTGTGTAAGTTTCCATTCCGGGGTCGCTCGTGGTCGTCGATGTGACGTACTTCCACCCCTCACCGTTGGATTAAATGCCACATCCCACATTCCGCTGAGCCGTCTGACCTTAACTACCGTGCAACTCTGGGTCCCGGACACATCCACAGCCGTCGATCTGATCTTCCTTTATGGGCGGGCCGTTGGATCATGTGGCGCCCACTCAATTCCGCTGGGATCCTTCGCTTTATCCGTCGGGCAACTTAGATCAGCGGAATCACTCTCCACCGTTGATGCGATCTGCCTTCAGCTCCACGCCGTCGGATCAAGCACCACGTACCCGATTCCGCCGTGCAATCCGGGATTATACTCTGCGCCTGTTCCTCCTCCGGAATTCTTTCCGGCCGTTGATGGGATTTCCCAGCGCTTGTCAACCGTCCGATCATGTGACACGTACCACATTCCGCTGAGCGATGTGAGTTTATCCGGTGCGCAAGTTTCCATCCCGGAATCATTGTTATCCGTAGATCTATTACCCTATGATCTCCAACCGTTGGATCGAGCAGCCAATAATGGGTTCCGCTGGGTGGCTCGAAGGTTATCCCGCGTGCATGTTCCGGCTGCGGAATCAATCCCAGCCGCCGATGTGATCCGAGTTCGTCCCTCCACCGTCGGATCGAGAGGAATATATGTGATTCCGCCAGCTCCCATTTCTTTAACTAACTTGCGCTTTCTCCCTGTGGATTTGTTCTGAACCACAGATCGTCCCCGGATCAATTTGTAACCCTTAATTTTGCGCAGGGGGCTAAAGGCCCGAACTTCTGCTATCCTCCTCGCATGTTTTGAAAGGCGGAGGGAGTGTCAGCCATGGATTGGCTCCTCCTTTCGATCACAGCCTATGATTTTGCTAACTTGGCTGCTCTTTAGACCATTACGTCACTTTTGTACTATAATCTTTAAACCAAAGTATTTAAACAATACAATTTTACCTCCCCTTGGTCTTATATTTCTTTTGTTAAATACAGGTGTTAACACATAGTCTCCTAACCAGCTTCATATTTTTTCATTTGGAGATTAGGGTTGCACACGTGACTATTTGCATTGGAAACCGCGTGTCATACGTGACTATTTGCATTACAACCCACGTGTACATTGAACACGCGAGTTTCTTTAAAGAAACATGTGTGTCACACGCGTCTTTCCTATATATATAGTCGTGTGTACCTTAATATGATGATAAAAAATAGAAATCACAATTAGTTGAGCCTTAATCCATAACTATCTCAACTATATAAACCATCCTAACCTTCGAAATCACTCTATTTTCCCATGTATAAATAGAGGGCATAGGATGGGCTAATCAATCATCATTGGAAGAGAAAATTTATGATGGTGGTATTCCTTCAGATGTCTTGGAGCAGTAGAACTCAGTGTCTGCGGTCTGTAGCAGGAGTCATTGTTTCAGAAATTGGGTTGTAATCTCACCATTCTCTGTTTATTAATACAGAAAGTTCTTCTTCCAATCTTTGTATTGTTGTTTTCTCATGTATAATGGATTATGAATGATTTCAATTATGTTATTATGAATATGCATTTCACTAACCATTAATATATATATGATATATTGATGGAAGAGTTTGTCTTTTGCAGGTGAATTAGAGAATCCCTAGAAGCTTTGGAAGAGATTGAAAGAGGAGAAGACCAAGCTTTGATCAACCGTCATAAATTGGGTAAGCCAAGCCTCCTTCTTAGTCATATTTAATTTTCTAAATAAGCTAATTGTCTACAATTGTCTTAGTAAGTTGGTAACCCTACAGACCCTAGGTTAGAAGGGTCATTGTCCTGAACAACAACATCGCAGTCATAATTGCATGATGGTTATGAACCCTTCGACGGTGAGATGAATACCGAGGTTGTATGGTGGTTTCAAGACATGTTGACATGTAGATCGATATCACAGTGAGAAGGTTCGTATATTTCAACTTTTGTTTGCCATTGCGATAAGGCCAGGGGCACGGAGGCTAAGTCATATGCGCATAACAAGAACCAAGTGTCAAGGATTGTAGATTTAAAACACCAATGAGGTGGGTGCTATAACCAAGAAGTGAAAATAGTTTAGTGAAAAAATGGTGGTGGCTGCTAAAATTGGAGGAAGGAATAAAACTAGTCATAGTTACTAGTTTTAAATCTGTGTTTATATATATATATATATTGTCGATTTATATATAATACATTGTTTTATGTTTAAAGAAGCAGGCCCGAGAGGCACTTTGTTAATGTGTATTGGCATTTAGTTAAGGGTGCTTAACTAAGAGACAATGTATAGCTACATACACTTCTTAATGATCCTCTTATGATGGCCTTGGAGAGAATAGGCTATCAAAGTTACTTGTGAAAATGAAGATGTAAACATCAGTTTTAGTCTCAGTAGTTCAAATAGACAAGATTTTTACAGTTTAGGTTGGGTATGGTCATCAAAGTGGAAACTCTATGGGAAGTTACATTACTCCTAATTAATTCTGCCCATGGGAGGATTTCAATATAAAATTGATTTGTAGGATTTTAATTTTAATTTGCACTTTCAGATATCCATGAGTTAAGAAATGCATATGAATTATTGATCCATTGTCTTTGACTCTTTTTTGGTAACTTCGAAAGATGGAATATTTACCTATAGCAAGTAGAGAAAGAAAGCGCAAAAGAGGATGGGGTGGGTATTTCCTAAAAATGCCCTTGGATGTTGGATAGGCTTTGGTTTTTCCAAAGCAATTGCAGTAACAAACTTGAGTATAGAGCACACAAGAGAAAGACAAGAAACCCACAAGCTATATTCAAATGCCAAGCTAGTTACTTGTTGGTTCTAGCTGGAAAATTTGTGATTGGTGAACTTCTTAGAAAATAAAAATTTTAATCTACATGTCTATGGATTATGAGTAATGAAGATTGCACATGTAGATAAATTTTCCTATGTATTTACATGTTAGAGCAGGGTTGAGCCCATATTGAAGGAGAGTTGTAGATCATTTTGCATCATGTCTAATAGATAATTGACATGATGTGAAATGTCCAATATATAGTGGGCCTGTGATAGATGGAACCACGACCATCGCCAAAACTGTGTTATGTCATGTCTTGAATCTATTATTATAGAACCAGAGCGTTACTTTGAATTTGTTCTAAAAATATTAAACTCATCCAAAACTAGACACCTGACAGGCTTTCTTTCTGATCTTAGAGGGACCATCAATTTGCTTGGATTTCTCTGTTGAACAGTCAGCAAAAGTTGCCTTTCTAAATATTTCATCTTCCAATATGCTTGGGGTTGCAGTTAACAGCAGAAATATATGTCCATATCTTAATGAACACGAGAAAGAACCTAGATGAATGAGAGGTCAGCTACGTATTTGAGAGCCCGCAAATGTACACAATTGTTGGGGCTACAAATTAACTCTATTACTGTTATGCCCATGTCTTGTTGCCAGCATATCATATCCTAGCTACAATAAGGAACAACCTAGATGGAAAATTAGCCTCCTTCCCATGAAATATGAGTGACTGTTGTACTACAGTATTCTCTAAGAATTTGGTTATGGTTAAAATAGATAGTGGGCCTATTGGTCAACTAATTTAAGTTCATAACATGGTTATATCTCTAAGCATTTGGGTATTGGTCAACCGCTTTAAGTTCAATACATGGTTATCATATTATTGAAAATAATCAATCAATGTTACACGGGGATGTGCTCCCCTAGGTGATGGGAATTTGTTGGGATGCAGAATCCCAATGGGATATGTTTACCAATGGCCCCTTTAGGAAAACATGGGGAGACGTCTCCCAAGAAATGGGGGACATTTCCCTTTTGTGAGAAACTCTTTGGAAACACCCCTTTGAAAAGGGACTCTCATGGACTTTGGCTTTAGAAAATATCAAATGTTTAGAACAAAAAATGTGTATTTATATTATGCTTTCAATGGCCATGTTCATGACTTGTTATTGTTTCGTATATATTTAACTTTTTGGGATTTTGGCTGCAATTCCCTATATCAAGGACTTTGACTTATCTCACTATGTTTCCTAAAATTTCAGAGGTGTCTCCACACATCCCTCGGATCCATTTCCTTGTTCCCACACCCCAATCCTGAAAACTTGGTGAAACCTTGCATTAATTTGAACCAATACAGGGTTTGTATCTACAAATTGTCAATGTAAATTAAATGATGTTTATCAATGAACTGCATAAAGGTCTAATTCTGTGAGGAAAATATGTTGTCAATACAGGCCATTAGATGTAAATAGTTATGTCATTGAATCCTTGAGAGGAAAAAGACATTAGAGGAAATTTCAACTCAAAATGGGACTTTTAACTCTAATTCAAATTCCATGTCATCATGTGTTAACCAATGAAATTGCTTTAGATTTGGAATACCGTATAGGTCTTAAACATTTTTTAATATAAATTTGGGGATAGGAATCATAAAAAAAATTACTTTTTTGTTTGTATTTTCAACATATTTCCCTGTGTTTTTACTCAAATTTTGATCAGGAGAGCTTGTTGGATGCGGAATTAAATTCTGCATCCAACGATTACCCACTCGACATACTTTTGATGGACCCCGCTACCCCAAAAACAAGAAATATCTGAAAAGGCGTGATAGCATGATTTATTATTTTTCAAGCTTATAATGAAAAATAAAAATAAAAATATAATCCAAAAAAGGGAATAACGAATCCATTTTTATTCCATCATGAAGAGTAATGAAAATAGTCATTCCTTGTCACCCTGAAAAGATTGAGGCCATGATGAGTTGGCATTCTCCAAGAAAGTTGATAGATGTAATATTTTTTGTGGGACTTGCAGTGTATCGCAGGAAGCTCACTAAAGAAGATTCTGCAAGTAAAGTAGAGCCTATGGATAGGTTGAGGAGGCCTGCATGTGAACTTGTAGTTCCTTGAGGAAATGGCCCTTCTGTGTATGGGCATACATATGAGGAATTCATGAATACTGCAGGTAGAATGAGATTATCAGAGAAGTATGGTGGTGCCCAATGAAACTGTTGAAATATTGTAACTTCGAAGAATATTCTATATGTATCATTTGTGGTCCCCGATGGTCCTATCGGGAGAACCATTTGTATTATATTGTACCCCGATGCTTCTAATCATAAGAACTAATAGGAATCATGAGGTTGTCCCCTCTAATTGTAAAGGTGGGTCATTAGCACCCTAGTGTGGTAACTCGAGCCTACATGTGTAACTCGAGCCTACATGTCGAATGAGTTAATTCAAGTGAACGGATGAATATAAATAGAGGTGTGGTGCTCCTCATTTGTGACACACACACTCACTTGTGTAGCGCACTAGTGAAGGAGAGAAGTAGCTGGAGAAGGAGGAGGATCAGGTTTTTGATCTCCTTGTTGGTTTTACCTTTTATCCTTTTGGGGCATCTATATTGAGGAAGCTTTTGCTGGGTTTTTCCCTTTAGAGTTTTCCCAGGATAAATATTTGTGTTCCTTTTGTTTGGTTGTGCTTGTCTATCTTTCAATGATCCTGTTTATATGCTTTTGCTATGAAAATGAAATGAAATACTAATGATCTAGCTTAGCATATGAAAATTTAACATGGTATCAGAGCCACCCTGAAAGAAGACATTGTGCAGCTATAGAAGCTAGGGCTTCTTACTTTTTGGGTCTCTATCCACAATCGATCAGCAAAAGAAGGCTAGACTGTCTCTCCATTGAAGGGCGCATTTTTCTGTCGAAGCGGAATACGATTTCGAGCATATTTAGTTTTGGTGCGGAAAATTAGGGATTTCTATAGAAGAGGATTTTTTGGGTGAGCCCAGAATAGGATTGTTTTCCTCATCAAAATCAAAGTTTAGAGACCTGGATCAAGAAATTTGGTTGGGTGAAACTCCGAGAAAGTCAAACCCTAAATACTAAAATTGCTACGTTTTGGTACATTCACTATATCCTGCGATTGGCGATGGCTCAAGAGCTGAAAATTTCAAAGGCCGAAGATAAAATCCTGATGTACATTTTTTCCAAAATTCAGCCTCAGATTCGCTATATTCTGGGAGATGTGATCCCTCTAAGTTAGGGTTCCATCCTCTTCCAGAATTCATCCCTAAACAGGACACCTGGGTAAAATTGCTATAGCTTGGGATACAGAGGTCCAAATGGAATTCCTGAAGATGTTCCAGAAATATCACGGACTATACTTCTTGTGGTTCTAATTTCAAAACCCGAAGATGAAACAGTGACACGTGGTAGGCCATACAACTTCGCTGTTTTGAACAGTCCTATAGAAGGTCACCTTGGAAAAACGATCATAACTCCCAATTGGTGAAACCAATTCTAATAAAACCTATTGTGTTGGATCCACGAAATGCGAGTTTACCTTAGTACGAAATTTCAGACACAGAGGAGCATTAATTTCAGAGATATCATAGAAACAGTGACAGGCATTTCTGCAGAAGAAATTGGAAAACTAGGGCTTCCTGCTCTGGGAGTTTCCCTCCGTTGTTTTCAGAAAAGGAGTACATTGGACAGCTCCATTTGAAGAGATCTATCTTTCTATCCAATAATATCTGAAATATTCCAAGTTTTGAAAATTAGGGTTTCTCTAACAAACCCTAGATCAGCCAGCTCCGGAAGCAGAATGGACACCTCAAATCAGTAAGATCTAATCTTTTGCTATTTTCATTTGAGGTTCTCATTTCAAAGTAATATATCACATCAGCTTGATAATAAGCTTGATGAAGTTGAAAAATTCCAAGCATGGAAGTATTTGATCTCTCTGAAGAAAATGAATTGGACACCTTCATGAGTAGAGAGGTTCCAGTTCCAGAAGGAGATGAGGTTCAAAGCCTTACACAAGAAGAACTTGATCAAGGCCAAGAAGATCATTGTTGATTCAATCATGGATCAACTTGTACCATAAGTGTCTCCCCTAAAGACACTGAAGATGTTTAATTCCTTGATCAAGCTATTTGAAGATAAGAACACAAATCAAAAGATGGCTTTGAGAAAACAGTTGAAGAATGTGAAGATCCAGAATGCAGAACATCTTGAAGCGGTAGAAGAAGAAGCGGAGAATGCAGAAGTGGTGATAGCCACCTTGAATGGTCTCCCATGATCATAGAATTAATTCATTCAAGGAATGTGTGCCAAAAGGAAGTAATTACTTTCAACAGACTCTGGGAAGAAGAAGAAGAAGCTCGTCTCATAAGAAGAGAAGAAGAAGATGGGAGCAATTGAAGATCAAGCTCTCACCATTCAAAGAAGATCCCTCAAGCGATGAGGAATATTGAGAACTCAATTCTTGACGAACCTCTTATTCATCTTATCATTTGGATAAGAAATGATGATTTCATGAATGAAGAAGATGATAAAGCAGAATAATCAAGATGGAGTCTACCCATGAAACAAATAAAAGATAAGTATTCAATTGTCATTTAATGATATTGTTTTGTTATGCATTTGATTATATTCAGTTGATGTTTTATGCATAATAGATTGTTTGCATTAATGACAGTATACTACTAATATGCGTGTGATAGTAGCTCATGGTGTTATACAACTCTCCATTGCTACTTATCTAGAATGAAACCTCTTTGCTGACATATTGGATTAGTGCACAATCTCAATGTTGTCCTGGTAGAGATGGAAGGCATCTAGAAAAGTTTCTGTGAGATATGGATGAATGTTGTATTGGCTAAACAGTTGCATGATGCATAAGAATTTGTCGTTATGAAATAGTTCTAACCATGCAACTGGTGCATTTGAATTGTAGGAAAGGTCATGTACAACCTCCTACAAGAAAAGAAGGATGAGACTTGTTCTGAAGAACAAGTGATGACAATTCAAGATTCACTCCAATAAACATGAATCTGAAGCTCCTAGGGTCAGAGACACCAAGACGGAAGAAAGAGCTTCAGAGAGAGGTAGATCCACCTCAAAGGATGAAGACCACCATGGGTACAAGAGATAACTCAAGATGAATAAAAGAATGCTATGAAAGAAGCTATGATCAAAGAATAACAGTTGATCATGGGGAATGATGTATACGATATGATTTTGAGACATAAAGGGAAGCACGTAGTATCTTCCATATGGATCTACAAGAACAAGTGTATAAAGCAAGGTTCGTGATTTGCCTCTGAAAGAATAGACTATGACATAACATACTAGACGTATATATCAAGCATAGAACCACCTATACAGAATGAAGAGGGAAGATGATACTCCACTTCAGGGGGAGTGACTACAGAAGATATCTGAGTTCGACATGGTACGACATCATGGATAGCTTTGTGATGGATCGAGACTTTACCAAGAGTAAATTGGGTTCCAACCTTCGAGTTTGAATGCAGAAGACTAGGATATGCTGATGACCTGACAAGATGAACTCATGAAATATGTTATGATGAAAGAATACTAGAATGATGTTTGGGATACAGTTCCCAAACCAGAAGGAAAGAGTATAGTATCCTCCAAATGGATATACAAAATAAATCATGCAGCTGACGGAATTATTGAGAAGTATAAAGCAAGATTTGTTGCCAGAGGTTTCTCTCAGAAAGAGGGAATTGACTATGAAGAGACATTTGCCCCAGTAGCACGGTATACTTCGATTAGAGCTATCATGGCACTTGCATCCATGATGAAGTGGGACTTACACCAGATGGATGTGAAAATAGCCTTCCTTAATGGTATGATTAAGGAAGGGTTTTACATCTAATAGTCACAAGGATTTGAAGTTGAAGATAGATGGAAGCACGTATGCAAGTTGAAGAAGGCTCTCTATGGCCTGACGCAAGCTCCCAGAGCTTGGTATGGAAGAATAGATAGTTTCCTGTCAAGCATGGGCTTTACCAAGAGTAAAGCTGATCCTAACCTTTATCTCAAGGTTGTAGAAGATGAACCTGCCATCCTGTTATTATATGTGGATGACTTAATCTTGATAGGGAATGAGAAATAGATCATGGAAAGCAAGAACAAACTAGCAAAAGAATTTGAGATGAAAGACCTTGGGTTAATGCATTATTTCCTAGGTCTGGAAGTATGGCAAAGTTCAGAAGGAAAGTATGAAGTAGAGATATTGAAAAGATTCAATATGTTGGAATGCAAAGCCATGGCTACTCCCATGGATTCCAACCTGAATTTGTTATCTGATGACCCGTCAGAATTAGTCGATGTGACTCACTACAGATAGATCGTTGGGTCATTGATGTATTTAACAAATACCAGACTAGACATTTGTTTTGTTGTGAACACCTTAAGTCAATTTCTTGTTCAACCAAAACGAGTTCACTTAGTAGCTGCAAAACATGTGGTGAGATATCTGAAAGGGACTATAGACTTTGGTCTATACTATGATGGTAGCCATGAGTACAGATGCAGATTGGGGCTGGAAATATCTCAGATAGAAAAAGTAATTCAGGTGGATGTTAGTCTGGGATCTGCTATGATTTCATGGTTTAGCAGAAAGTATTCTAGTGTTGCTCTAAGCACAGCTGAAGCAGAATATATAGCAGCTTGCTTTGCTAGTTGTGAAGCCATATGGCTTCGAAAGCTGATGTTAGGATTATTCAACCTAGATTTGGACACTACCATGATTCTATGTGATAATCAAAGTTGTATATAGATGACAAAGAACCCAGTATTCCACGATAGATCAAAGCACATAGAAATATGGTCTTTCTACAAACTAGTGAAGATGTAGATGATGATGTTTCAGTATTTACATGCAGATGATGGTGATTCAGTATTTCGATACTGAGATGATGATGTTTCAATATTCCCATACTAAATATATAGATGATGATGATTTCAGTGAAGATATAGATGATGCTTTCAGTATTCACATACTGGAGATACAAATGGTGATAGTTCAGTATTCACATACTGAAGATGTAGATGATGATGGGTTGGATGATGATGTACTGACGAAGCCTCTATCTCGAGTAAAGTTCAAACACTTTCGAGACAAGCCTGGTGTTGTTCGGAAAGACCTTCCTCTAAAGGGGGAGTAGTGATGTTGCAGTGGGATTGTATCATCCCTGGGAATTTTCCCTAAAGTGATCCAGAGACCTCGGTACTCGAGAATGAAGTGGGATTGTATCATCCCTGGGCACTTTCCCTAAAGTGATCCGGAGACCTCGGTCCTCGAGAATGAAGAGGGATTGTATCATCCTGGGACATCTGTCCAGAATAGATCTGGTGACTTCGGTCCTCGAGAATGTAGTGGGATTGCATCATCCTTGAACTTCAGTTCAGAATGCTATCCGGAGGCTTCGTTCCCCGAGAATGTGGCAGGATTGCATCATCCTTGAACTTCGGTTCAGAATGCTATCCGGAGGCTTCGGTCCCCGAGAATGTGGCAGGATTGCATCATCCTTGAACTTCGGTTCAGAATGGTATCCTGAGGCTTCGGTCCCCGAGAATGTGGCAGGATTGCATCATCCTTGAACTTCGGTTCAGAATGGTATCCGGAGGCTTCGGTCCCCGAGAATGTGGCAGGATAGTATCATCCTTGGACTTCGGTTCAGAACGGATCCAGTGAACTTCGGTCATCGAGAAGGTGGTAGGATTGTATCATCCTTGGACTTCGATTCAGAACGGATCCAGTGAACTTCTGTCATCGAGAAGGTGGTAGGATTGTATGATCCTTGAACTTCGGTTCAGAACGGATCCGGTGACTTCGGTACTCGAGAATGTGTGTTGATCCCATAATTCCTAGAGGATGGATTGTCTGAGTTCCACAAATGTGTTGATCTCGTAATTCCGAAAGGAAGGATCTTTAGTAACTCCGTAAAGACCTAAATCCCGTAATTCTGAAAGGAAGGATCATTGACTTGATCCCGTAATTCCAATAGGAAGGATTGTCTGAGTTCCACAGATGTGTTGATCCCGTGATTCTGAAAGGAAGGATCGTTAGTAACTCCGTAAAGACCTAAATCCTGTAATTCCAACAGGAAGGATTGTCTGAGTTCCACAACTGTGTTGATCCCGTAATTCCGAAAGGAAGGATCATTGACTTGATCCCGTAATTCCAACAGGAAGGATTGTCTGAGTTCCACAACTGTGTTGATCCCGTAATTCCGAAAGGAAGGATCATTAGTAACTCCGTAAAGACCTAAATACCGCAATTCCGAAAGGAAGGATCATTGACTTGATCCCGTAATTCCAATAGGAAGGATTGTCTAAGTTCCACAGATGTGTTGATCCCGTAATTCTGAAAGGAAGGATCGTTAGTAACTCCGTAAAGACCTAAATCCTGTAATTCCAACAGGAAGGATCGTCTGAGTACCACAGACATGTTGATCCCATGATTCCGAAAGGAAGGATCATGTTGATGTTTTGATGATGATGATGTTGATGTTTTGATAATAATGATGTTTTGATGATGATGATGTTTCTGATTGAAAGATCAGAGTATAATGATGATGATGTTCCTGATCAAAAGATCAAAGTATGATGATGATGTTCTTGCTGATCTAAAGGTCAAAGTGTTGAAGATGATGTTGCTGATCGAAAGGTCAAAGTGCTGAAGATGATGTTGTTGATCGAAAGGTCAAAGTGTTGAAGATGATGTTGCTGATCGAAAGGTCAAATTGATGAAGATGATGCTGATCGAAAGGTCAAAGTGCTGAAGATAATGTTGCTGATCGAAAGGTCAAAGTGCTAAAGATGATGTTGCTGATCAAAAGGTCAAAGTGCTGAAGATGTTGCTAATCGAAGCAGTCAACGTATTAATGATGATGAATACTGAAGATTAAAGATGAAGACTACATAATGTTGAAAAGCTTCTAATGATTTATAGATGTGTTACCCTGATGATGTTGATGATGTCCTCTATCTCTCTCCTACTATTGTTGTTGTTGATGTTGTTATAGAATACCCTTCTTGTTAAGTGGGAGTGTTGAAATATTGTAACTTCGAAGAATATTCTATATGTATCATTTGTGGTCCCCGATGGTCCTATCGGTAGAACCACTTGTATTATCTTGTACCCCAATGCTTCTAATCAGAAGAACTAATAAGAGTCATGAGGTTGTCCCCTCTAATTGTAAAGGTGGGTCATTAGCACCCCAGTGTGGTTACTTGAGCCTACATGTGTAACTTGAGCCTACATGTCGAATGAGTTAATTCAAGTGAACGGATGAATATAAATAGAGGTGTGGTGCTCCTCATTTGTGACACACACACTCACTTGTGTAGCGCACTGGTGAAGGAGAGAAGTAGCTGGAGAAGGAGGAGGATCAGGTTTTTGATCTCCTTGTTGGTTTTACCTTTTATCCTTTTGGGGCATCTATATTGAGGAAGCTTTTGCTGGGTTTTTCCCTTTAGGGTTTTCCCAGGATAAATCTTTGTGTTCCTTTTGTATGGTAGTGCTTGTCTATCTTTCAGTTATCCTGTTTATATTCTTTTGCTATGAAAATGAAATGAAATACTAATGATCTAGCTTAGCATATGAAAATTTAACAGAAACCCAAGGCAGGAAGCTAACATGTGCCATGAGAAGGATCTCATGACTGAGAACATATTTTGAAACTTAAGGTTGCAAGTTTTTTTCTGTTGATTATGGGAGAGTGTGATCTCCTGTGATGGTTTTGAATCATGCTAACATTGAATATGCTTGTCTTGCATTGCTCGATGTTTGAAGTTTCCTGTTGCTAACCGTGACTGTTTGGCTGATTTAAATTGGTGTCAATATGGCATGTTGTATGTGAATGTCTAGGTTTTGGGACAAACAGTTGTAAGTAGGGGATAAGTTCTCCCACTTGCAAAAGCCAAACAATATGAGGATGGCCTCATGATTGCAGAAATCTTATTCTTTGCAAGAAGAAGAATTGTGAACTCGGATTTTTATTTGACTATCAATGTTATTGATCATCTGATAATGGAAAATCATGTATGCATGAAATAGATTTGAAAATCTATGATTAAAATTTTATGATGACATCTCATGTGAACTGCATACTTGTATGTAACGCATGTGAGATGATGAAAGTAAGCCCTTGGAGTACATAGCTTCTCGTAAAGATGTGTTTGGGATACATAACTCCTCGGAAGGATGTATTGGGTGTATGTGGCTCCTTGGAAGGATGTACTTGGATACATAGCTTCTCGTAAGGATGTGTTTGGGATACATAACTCCTCAGAAGGATGTATTGGGTGTACGTGGCTCCTCGGAAGGATGTACTTGGATACGTAGCTTCTCGGAGGGATGTGTTTTGAATAGGTTTGGGAACCTATGATTGAATTTTTTTTATGATGACATCTCATGTGAATTGCATGCTTGTATGTAACGCAGGTGAGATGATGAAAATATGTATTGGGTGTACATGGCTCCTTGTACGGATGTACTAGGTGTACATAGCTTCTAAGAGGGATGTCTTTGGAATAGGTTTGAAAACCTATGATTTAAATTTTATGATGACATATGATGTAAACTACATGTCTGTATGTAACACAGGTGAGACGATGAAAACATGTACATGGAGTACATGGCTCCTCTAGAAGGATGTACTTGGGTACATAGCTTCTCCCCCCTGCCATCTAGGCACTAGTATGGATCACTGAGGACGCCCAGGGTGTAAGACATCTAGCTAGAATTCTTTCCGCACACATTCATGCCGTAAGGGGACTGTCACAAGAATGGGGGCTCCATGAAGAGAATAACCCCTAGGTATTATGATGTTTGGAAAGGAAGCGCCTAAGCATTGGTAAGCACTTGGAGGAGGTGATAGGCCCTTAATCCAGAGCTGTCATTAAGCAACCAAGGAGATGTTAGGCTCTGAAGCGGGGCTGACCAGATCTCAGTTGAGAGATGCTATGCAGATAAGTATTGGATTGCTTGGAAAATCTTGGTTGATTTTATGTAATTACACATGTGCATAATGATTCAGCTAAGATTTTGAAAATCTTAGTAAGAAATAAATATTATGAAAATGAATCTGACATGTGAATTAATCTGTTATGGTGCTTGGAAAGGAAGTGCCTGAGCATTGGTAAGCACTTGGAAGAGGTTTTAGGCCTGTAATCTAGAGCTTCCATTGAGCACACAAGGAGGTGTTAGGCTTTGAAGCATGGCTGACCAGATCTCCGTTGAGAGACGCTATACAGATAAGTATTTGGTTTACTTAGCAAAATTTTGTTGTTGTTGATTTTCTGTAAATATACATGAGCATATTATGCATCCATGGTTTTGAAAATCTTGTTATAGATTGCATCCTATAGGAATAAATTTGACCTATGAATTAAATTCATTATGGTGTTCAGAAAGGAAGCACCTAAGCTTAGTGAACACCTAAAGGAGGTGTTGGGCTCAAGAACGGAGCTATAAGACCTCGGTTGGGAGGTATTTCCAGGTGATCCAAGGCTTGTAGAAATCGGGATTCCTTTTAATGCACACCCAGGTGTGGGGTGGGGCAGGGTTGTGAGTGCCATGGTTGTATTAAACCTAGTCGAACACCCGTGGAACCAAAAGAAGATACTTATGCAGATAAGTATTTGGTTCACTTGGCAACTTCTTGTTGATTTTATGTTGATATACATGTGCATGTGATTCATCTATGATTTTGGAAAATATTGTGAATATTAATATAGGAATTGACTCATTGCTTGGGGCTTGAGCATAGGTGTTTTTGGATGCCAAAGAAATTGGAGATGTTCCAAGCTATGGAGAAGGATTCTCCAAGACCAAAAAAATATTCAATGGCATACGGATGCATGCAATCAAGGACTTGAAGGAGTCCATACGCAAGACAACTGCGTAGTGGGACCAAGGAGGAGTTCCATATCATACCATTGGATAAGTGAAAATGCAGAAGGAGCGCAACGATCCCGATGATACTACATGGGAGCTAGAGGGTGCCATGCGATTGGCACATCCATTTTTGTTTAATTTGGCAGCACACTGAGGGTGGTGCTTGTGTATCATTTTGTTTAATTATGTTAAGCACCGAGGACAATGTTGTTGTAGGGGGGGGGGGGATTGTAATATCCCAGTTTCCACCCCAATTGGATTAAATTATATATGATGTAAATAGTGTTCATAAACCATGGTGTGGGTACAAGGCAAAGGCCCCACCACAGATTTAGTGTTTTACCTTTCGGCAATTAAAATCGATGTCGATGGTTATTGTGCTAGCCGATATCAACATATAATTAGGACATCATGTAAATATGCAATTAATAAAATACCCACAACTAGCTATGTCAATGTAAAATTAAAGAGATGGGGGCATGATTTCACAAGGAATAGGTAGGGGGGTTATTCATACCTTTGATCCAATGGGGAAAATCCAAATGTCTAAGGGAAAATCCATAAAGTGGTCAACTACCCATTTTGTCCTTTTGTGCCCAATCATCTAGAAGTGGTTGAAGAAGTTATTTCCTTGGGATGGGAAAGGTATGGAGGTCAAAATTCGAATTTGGGAAGCCACTCACTTTTGGAAAACGTGTTTTTGACTTTTGGGGCAAGTAAATGCTTGGAAATGCATGCCCAAGCCATTATGGACCCATGTCTTTCACTCTTCACCATTCTCATTCAAGTTGGGGGGGCTTTCTCATGCAGTTGAAGCTTGTTGAGCTTTCTCCCTTACGATTTTCTGTCATTTTCTCCATTTCTACATGCCAAAAAATTCCTTTGGGTCTTGTTGAGCGAATGTGCAGCAAGGATTCGCGATTTGGGGGGTTCTAAGAAGCGTTTTGTCTTCCTCACATTTTTGGGAGCTCTTATGCATTCCTCATTCACGTTTTTGTAGTCTTCTTCATTTTTCCCATGGATGGGAGGTCGTTTTGGAAATGCTCAGTGGATGGGCTCTTCCCTTGATGTTTTTATTATTAATTCCTCATTACCCAGCTGGGAAAAACTCGTTTTTGGTTGCACAATGAATGGTAGAAGAAACCCACGATTTTTGGGTGTTTGTTGAAGTCATTTTGGCCACATGAAGCCCATAAACGTTTCTGAATTCGAATCCAAGAGATGGGGATTAGTGAGGGTCGTTTTTTCCTATGTGAATCCATTGAATCCTTGTTGAATTAGGGTTTCTCACCTAGGGGTTGATTTCCCCATTCACCAAATCATTTTTGGTTGAAAAACATTTTCCTTCATACCTAACCTGTGCATTTTGTTGTTGGGTGCATCCTTATGATGGCTTGGTAGAGTAAGTCCAAGAAACTCATTTGTTAAATAGTTGAGTGTGTTTGGGGGTGATTGTTGGCTTGGTTGAGTAACTCCAAGGAACCCCTATGTAATTGTAATTACCTCTTTTATTTCAATACAAATGGATTTGTCTTCCCCCAAAAAAATCGTTATCACATAATTCTTGTGGAAGTATATGTTACTTGAATTTTTTTGTCACATTAGATTATTTTATGTTGGAATTAGAATAGTTCAAGAGAAATGAATCGGAAATCAAGGATTAGTTTTCATTGGATGACTAGAACAAACTCTAGAATACATGTATTTTCATCCCCCCCAAAAAAAAAAAAATCATATTTTGTGAATAAATCATGATAAATTATGGAAAGAGTGTATTTATCTTTTTGTATATTTGTTGGTGAGATTCACCCTTCACTGGGAAATATGTTCCTTTCCCGTTATCATTGCAATGACTTTCCTAACAAAAATTTGAAGGGATCTATTGTATCTATTTTGAACTTAAGGAAGGATATCATCCCAAGTGTAGGAGGAATGTTTGGATCTTTACATTCTCAAGATATGCATAATCATCCTATTGAACACCTTTATATACCCAAAAGTTTGTGAGTGGAAGGAATATGAGTTGGTTAGCTTGGTATTCATGATTGAACATAGATTGGACCAAAATCTACTCAAGGACCTATTCTCTTAATCTAAAATAATGGTCCATGGGAGGCCAAAATGAACCCAAACAAGCTCGAAGAAGAGCTTAGCAGTGGTCTCTATTATGATGCTCTTCTTATAGAGAGTTAAAATTTTCATCTTAGAGAACTAGTCAACAACCACAAATACACATTCCTTGTCATGCTTGGTTGAAGGAAAATTAGACATGTGTTCCATGGAGATAGACTCCAGGGTCCTATGTGGCGTAGGAAATGGGGTGTACAATCCTTTCTTCTTGATGGTAGGTTTAGCAGTGGCATAAGAAAAGCATGATTGGATGTACCTACCAACAACTTGTACGTCAGAGCTTCAACCACTAGAATTACTTTTACAACATTGTGAATATATTCTCTACATCAAAGTGCACTACAACTCAAATGTAATGTGCCTCCCAAATCAAATTCCCATGCTTGCTTGAAGGAACATAAAGGTGGTCAAGATGGCATAAAATTTTGCCCTAGAGATTAAATTTTGAGACGGTTCTTCCTACTTGTAATTTCTGATAAGAAATAGGAAATTTGGGGTCATTATCTTACAATTTGGGACACCCAAATTTTTCATTCCAAAATATTTTAGCATGGTAGTCAATGCAAAAACTATAGGTTAGCTAAGGAATTTTTCAACATTATTTTTGCAGCCCTTTATACTTGATGTTCAGGTGTAATTTTTGTAGGTATGTGGACCACATTTGATGGTCATCGTTCTATAACATTCATTTTTTGCATTAACTATATAGGCTTATGATCAGTGTGGATAATGGTACTTCCCTAGGATGTAATGTTTCCATTGACAACATGCCTACATAATCATAGTACATATAATTATCATAGGTTGGATACCAACCGTACAAATCAAAGAATGTCTCACTATGATAGGCCACAAGATGTCCATGTTGAGTGATGACTGCATTGATAGCATATTCAGACGAATATGTCTCAATATCAAAAGGTTATTGAAGGTATGGTAGAGTGAGGATTGGCATAGAGAACAGGAGTATTTTTAGATACTTAAATCCTTATCATCGCAGTTCACCCCAACACCAACCTACGGTAAAATTTGGTGAGGCCCGAGAAATTGTGGAGCTATGGTAAAGTTGGCAGGGTTGGCCAATCACGAATGACTTGAATCTTGTCTAGGTCCACATGCACCTCATGTTCATCCATGATGTACCCTAGGTATTTAATTTTCTTCGTGCCTAATGATAATTTATCCAAATTGGCATATAACTTGTATTGGTGCAAACTACTAAGGATCTCTTGAATTTGTTGCAAGTGTTCCACCCAAGTTCTACTAAAGATGAGGATGTTTCCTAGATATACAACCAAAAAATATCTTGTGAATGGGAAGAAGATATCATCCATAATCCTCATAAATGTTTATGGGGCATAAGTCAAGATGAAAGGAATGACCAACCACTCAAAAATACCTTCTTTAGACTTGAATGTTATCTTCCATACATCGGCTCAGTTAATCCATACCTAGTGGTAACATGAATTCAAATCAATCTTACTAAAGAAATTATCAACCTTAATCTTATCAATAAAATTAACAATGTGAATCTTTGCGTATTAATTATTTATCATGAATTTTTCAAGGATATGTAATCAATACATAGTCACTATGTCCCATCCTTATTTTACAAAAGCCCAGTTAGACTCCCAAGATGTGAGGAGCTCAATAGAGTGTGGCCATTTTGGATGAGTTCTTAAACCTAAAATTTTATTTCCTCATTCTCCAAAAGAGAGCATCTATATATTGGGTCATTAGGTAAACTGCCACCAGGAATCAAATCAATTGAATGTTTAACTTAGCAATGTATAGGCACCCCTTTAGGCGAGGCAAAGATATATTTGTATTCTTTTAGAATATTTTTCACGTGCTTTTTTTGTTTAGAGAAACCTTGTGTTCATTTTGTGGTGGTTGAAATGACCTTCTATCCACCTTTTGACCAAACCATGAAGAGGACAAATTTTCCAGTTTGAGATATACTACTAAATTCAGTATTTCTTTAAGGAGATCAAGGAAATTGTGGTAGTTGAGACTATTTTGGGTATCATGTAGAGTTTTCCTTACAAAGTGAGAATTCCACTATGGAGCTTAGACTCATAAATAGAATGATGTTTCCACATATAGGGTTGTCCTACAAGAACATCACAATATTCAAGTGGGAAAACATCACATGGTACTTCATACTTGAAGGGATTGATGTCGTAGGATAGGTGGAATTGTTGAATAACGTGGATGTCTCATCCATTGTTCAAACAAACAATGTTGTATGGTTGGGGTTATGGAATCATCGGTAGCTTCAATTTCTTGATGACCTTAACCAATATCAGGTTCTTCTAGCTACCATTGTCAACAATGCAATGTAGCAGATTCCCCTTCACTCACAGTTGTGAATGGAAGATGCACTCCCCTTCCTCTGGCTCCTCCAATTATTTTGGTTGGATCTTTTTGGTTGTGATGTTGGCACTAGATTCCATGTCAATGATCTTATTTATGTTCTATTTCTCTAAACCATATTCTAATTTAGATTTTGGCTCTAAGAATTTCATCTCAACCAATCATATTTATTGTTTTGAGTGACATTTATACATGTTGTGCCAAGATATTTTTTGGAACTCACACCACTTGATAATGTCCTTATTTGGTTCCTCATTACGCTTATTTACCTGTACCTTGTCCTAGTTTTCATGATTTTTCATCCTTTCTCTATGAGTTAGGATTGCCTTTACTAGGATTTTATTATTAACGATTTGCAATCTAAAACTCTCTCTGAGTATTTTTCTTACACATTTTTTAAATATTGACAACATATCGACAAGCAACTCTCAATGAGGAGATGTCCCAAAAATCCATCTCTGTATGGATGTAGCTATTGATCTAAATTTTATAGGATATTAAATAACCATGAATTATGTGTGAATGATCCAATAATTAAATATTGAGAAATACTTTAACATGTTAGATTTTAAAAGAGTATATAAGTAAAAAGAATGCAAATAATAAATATGTAAACCACAATTTGAAGAATGCAACTTGATAACGGAGTTCGGCTCTTCTAGCTTATGTCTCAAAGTCCACTTCCAATGAGAAAATTTCTATTAATTCTTCAAATGTTGTAAAATGCATCAATTCATGGGACTCTCTGCAATTTTATCTATTAATTCCACAAATTTGAATCTACAATTTTCCAAAGACCTCCCCTAGCATGCAAAATTAGAAGCTTTGTCTCTTGTGCTCTACGAATCCACCACGAAACCTTGTTGTGCTTTCAATGCATATGAAATAATCCATAGTGGATTTCAAGTTCGCTTCTTTCTCACTATTAAATTTTGAACTACTTAGTCTAGAGTCCGTTTTCTCTCTCCCTTCCTCTCAATGCCCAAAATGTGTTTAAATAGCATAATTGGGTTTGTTTTAAATCCACATGTAACGTGTCCAATCGAATACAAAATTTGATCTCAAACAAAAAATATCTCTTTCAAGATAATATCAATCCCAAAGGCAAGAGTTGTGGATCATATCAGAGATTCTAGGATAAATAACTCCATGGTCGTTGATCACTGGATTATCCACTGCGAAATGTATTAGACAGTTAATTCACCTTTTTCTTATTTATTAATCCTGATTGGCCTATCATGACTCTTCCTTCCAATTGTCGACCAATCCACAATGGGATTTTTAGTTTTTCGATCCCAACGTCGAAAGTTGAAAGTTGGCCCTGTCCAAATAGAAATAACAACAACCCTTCTGACTTTTCGATCATGATATTAGAAGTTGGAAGTCAATACTGGCCTAAAAATATTGACAACGGTCCTCTTGACTTTTCAAACCCAATGTCATAAGTCATAAGTCGGAAATCAATAATAGGCCCATGTCACTGCCAACTTATCATGTTGATATCTTTCATGTACGAAGTCCTTTTTTATGAAACAAGCATCACCAGAAATCTCTTGGCTAGATCTATGCAACTATGTGATTTTTTTTCAAGATTTGAATATTTTTTATTTTGATCATTTGGGAGATCCTCCTGGATCAAACCTCCCCACTAAAAAGTTGTTGTACCACCAAAATCCTAAAATTATTTAGTAAATAGGAGAGGGTACAACTCCCTCACCTTTTTGGTCTCTATAAAGCATGCATTTTTTGGATGCATTCCTTTAAGACCCACATGAATATATTCTACATTTCCTCTTTATTAATTTCTTCACCTCCTATCAAGAATGATGTATTCATGTAACTCATCAAGATACTCAGGGGAAAAGTCATCAACAGAAGGAACATGAGCATTATCCTCTTAATCCATGATTGTTGGAGACTCATACAATTTCAAGTTTTCTACATTCAAGACAAAATACATCTGCATATATGGAGGTAAATATAATTGGAAAGCATTATTACCAACTTTATCCAAAATTGTGAAGGGTCCATACTTGTGTGGTTTAATATGTTTACCTTCACCATTAAGTTGTTCCTTTTTTATATGAATCTAAACTTGATCACCAACTTGGAAATGATGATCCACTTGATGATTGCCATGCGTTTTCTTGTATTTGGCTTAGTTGTTCTACAATTGTTCTTGTACTGCATGGTGTACCAATTGGATCCGCTAGATGAACTTCAAAGCTTTATCTGCATCAACTTGTCCATCTTCGATAGAATATTTCCCATAAACAGCATCTAAATGATACTTTGGAAAGTATCCAAATCATGTCTCAAATGGATACCTTTGTGTATAAGGGTGCATGGCACGGTTGTAGGCATGTTGTACATATGCAATTGCTCATCCTAAAGCTTATGAGTCTTAGCACAATATCCTTGGAGTAGATGTACCATTGTGTAGTTGATTTCTTCAATCTGAGCATCATTTTGTGGATGAAAATAAATTCTCTTTTTAAACTTAGTGTCCATGCGTCCCCCATAAATTTTACCAAAACTTCCCAAGAAAACGTGAATCCCAATCCGATATAATAGAAATGGATAACCCGAAATGAACCCAAAAATTCTGAAAGAATATATGAGCAGTAAAATATGTCGTGACATGGTTTTTACAAGGCATTAAGATGCACATTTCACTAAACCTATCCACAACCAAATACAAGTAATAATGACCTTTCCTATGCATAGTAAACCATTCCACAAAATCAATAGACACATTTTTCCATGGGGGATAAGGTACAGGGAGTGGAATGTACAAGCCCAATTTTATGTTTCTTGGATTACTAGTAGAACATATTGCATGTCCTTTTACATATTTGGATATAGCTTAATTCATTAGAGGCCAATAACAATACCCATGTAGTTGAGTTATTGTCTTTCCTACACCAAAGAGACCAGATATAAGAGAAGTATGAGCTTCTCTAATTACACGAACTATTTCACTCTGTGGAATACCAAATTTTCCAAGATTATACAATGACTTATCATGAATATAATATTTCAATTCTTTATTTTGTGTTCCAAAGATTCATACACATCTTTGAAGTCTTTATTCATCCTTAGCATATTGTTCAATATAAATTTCTTGAGGCAATGGATTGTTTTGCAAGATAATAGATGCATTTGTTAGAGGTATCGATATCATGTCTACAACTTTATTCTAAATTCCCTTTTTATATTTGACGACAAAATGAGATTGTTGTAGAAATCCCATCCATCTGAAATTCCTTGATTGTCTTAGCTTAGTTTATGATTGTAGATATTGTAATGGTTGATGATCAGTATGTATGATTGTTTCTTTACCCATTAAATAATATTTCCACTTCTTCACACTCTGTACTAATGCATACATCTCTTTATCATATGTGGGATAGTTAGCTACTATCATTTAGATAATACTTCATAATGATAGCATATAGGTTTCTTATGTTTCATTAATCTTTCCCTTATGGAATAACCACTAGCATTGGTTTCAATCTCAAATGGTTGTTGTAAATATAGCAATGCAAGTGTTGGTGTTTACTGATCCTTTTGTTATCACATATATAGTAGCCAGGCTACCATATTCTATTTTTCAGACACAGTACTTTTTTCAGCCAGATCTCTTACATTTGAGATGCTGAGATGAGCAGTTTTGATGGATCATTATTATATTAGTGGACTATTGTACCCTCCCATGTCAGGACTGAGTCTCCGGACACTCAGATTTGAGGACCGATGTAGCCATTTCTGTCATTTCAGAGTAGTCATTGATGCCCAGTTTTATGTCAATTCTTTCTCATTGGATCGATGGTGTCTCAAATGGATTATATTGCATGGTTATAACTCAGCATTTTATATTGTGTTATGGTTATTATTTCTCTTATACTGATTTTTTGTGACATGTATTAACTTGTGGTATCATGATCTGGCAGTCATAATTATATGGACTTGGTTGTATCTTGTAGTATGTATTGATGTCCTTACTTAGACTTGGAATTTCTTGATCTATACTCATTGGTTTTACCCTCCTTAGGGAGAATAGAGGTAGTCATTCCCACCATTGTTTTGGTTTGCTAGTGTTGGCTCTATCATTTCATTGTCTTCACCCATCCATTACCTTCCATTTTAGTTTTCAACCCGACTGACTTCTTGACTTACGGCATGGAGGACCTTTTTCCCCACTAGAACTTTTGTTGGACAAGCCTCCCTATTTATATTGTGTCTCAGCTCTAAGTTGGTGACAGGACTTGCCTTCGGTAAGTTGGATTGTATGCCTAAATCATTCTGGTCGGTTGTCCCGATGTTTGGCATTGTGCAGAACTCCCCCTAGTCACTTGAGATCTTGTTGGATAAAACTGAAAACTCGTGTACTGCTTATATTAGAAATACTGAATATGCGCCCATGGAAAATGAAAATTATAAAACTGTGTTTCTTAACATATGTAAAAAGGGCAAGAGCAATGAAATGCTAAAATACTCCTTGAAGAGTATAAGAAAAGGTCCAAAAAAGCAATGGTTAAAAATCTGCTATATCCAAAAATTGTTGACCTTATTAAAATAAATATGTCCCGAATGAAAGCTGCGATTAACTATGCTTTTGAGTACTGGTGAAGTCCCAAAAGGGTCATATAGGCCAAAAAGGCCATCGAATAAAATGATGATCCTAATGAACTTGGATCAAGCTTGTTGTAGACATGATGCCTAAGTTGAATAAGAACTCTCTAAACAACTCACCCATTTGTGAGGCACTGTCATTCCTTGTGTTGTTGTATGTCTGACATTGGTTATAGTGAGTATTCCCTTTCCTTGTCCAAAGTGTCATGATGTTGAGTAGGAAGTCATCATTTTCCTTAGCCTTGTCATTTCCACCCTTCACCCTTCACTAGCAAATTGGCTACAGCTATGAAGTGACGATAGTCTTGAAAGTCTAAGTCTAAGTAATAATAAATAAAGCCTTATATATGTATTGGTTGATGTACCGCCAGTGAAATGAATGCTACATATTTTGATTGTCACTTGAATGATTTGTAGAGAATGTCTTAACCTTTTAACACTTGCAGCGGATGGATATAGTCTAAGTTATTATTGGTGTCTGATTATTCACAGATGGTTATATTGTTTATTGGATATGATTGATGATTAGATAGAGACCTATGAGGGGTATGAGTATACACCTTAGATGGATTTGGACTCTCTAAGTCTAATGAGACAGTTTATTTCTAGTTTCGGGCACTTACAAATGTAATCAGGCTCATTCTGCCTTTCTGATGCAGTTTTTCTTCACAGATTGATATTTTTGAGTAGGGAGATGTTTCAATTGGATCTCCTAGGGCGTTGTATGGGCATAGGGGGGTGCAGCCACTTGTTTATACCATATTACCCCCATCCCAGAGAACTTGGTGGGCTCAGTTTGACAACGCAGGCACCCTAGGAGGCTTTTTTGGAAAGATCACATTTCCCGAGGTAGATTAAAAAATGATTAAATGGCTATTGAAGAAATCGATTTGGGCTAATAAGGCAAAGAAATGACATGGAATGAGTCATGATGATGAGAGTGATGTCATCCACACCTTCTCTAGTAGTTGCAGCTCCTGATTGGGCCCACATCTATTTTTGGGCATTTTTATATTATTTTCTGGAGCTCTTTTGGGAGGCTCACGATTTCCTCAAGGAGGCACAAAAGTCAAAGAATTAAATTATTATATTATTTCATTGTGCCATGGGGACACCTAGAGGGAGTTAGTCAAACACTCCTTGGACCCACCATGTGCTTTCATTTATTTCTTGTTGAGTGGGTTACCTTTTTTGGGTGGATTAGTCCACTTTGATAAATTATGGTTATATTGATCCATGTATTGTATGTTGAGCTCATCTCAACCATTGATTAAAACATTTTATCTTTTAATCTTAACCACTCATTTTGAAAGTGGTTAGGATTCAGTTATGATTGAGGTTCTCTCATTTCTATTTAAAGGATAGAGATTCTCATTTGTAAGGGGTCTTTGGCTCTTGGATCTGAATAATAAAAAGACTTTTTTGTGGAAATTTTATGGATTTGCTTTGCATCTGATGTTCTCAAATGGTGATTGGAAAATCTTCAGCTTCCTAGAATTGTGGAAATTCTTGTGAGATCTATATTTTTTTTTGTTATCATTGTTTTGTCTACAAGAGGGCGTTTTGGCTGGAGTTTTTTTGTAGGGGGACCTCAACTCGCTCGGTTTTCTTCGTCTTGGATCAGGGGGTTTTCATTAATTTCATTGTGATCTATGATTACTTCATTTTAATTTCTTATAGCATTCAGTTTCTTTATCTTGTATTGGCAAATCTGATATGGTTGACGTTTGCTCATGCAGGGTAGGGGGCGCATTGGTGGCTTGGAGCTTGCATATGCCATAGAAATCACAGGGATCTTCCAAAATTGATCGGGATAACAAATATCATCACTGTTAAAGACTTCTACAAGATTTTCCAGGTAAGATCTAACAGGTAAGTCTCTTCTTTTCAGATCTTATTCCATTGTACCTTGCTTTACTTCAATTTTTTCAAAAAAACTCCTGAAATACTAAAAACCCTAAAAAGCAAAAAATCTGGGAATCATCCGATCTTTGGCCAAACCATTTCTGGGTTTCATAGATTGGGCCTCCCCTTCACCAAATCAACTGTAACGCTAGTCAAACTCCTATTGGTTTGACCTAGATCTGACTTTTTTCCAGAAAACTGCATAACCCCCCATTGAAAATTTAACTTGCTAGGGTTTTGATTTTTTCTGAATTTTGACTTCACAAACGGATAGAACGGGTCCCACACAGTCCAAATCAACCCCAACACTATCCAAATTCTTGGTTGTTTGACCTAGATCTAAGCTTTTTACTAAAACAGCCCTAGCGCCCTCACTGAAAATTGGACTTTTCCGAAAGTGACTTTTTCTTAAATCTGACAAGATATGCTCATAGATCAGGGCTTAAGAATTCCACAACACCCCCAACACTGAGCTATTTCTTTCTGGTTTTCCCTAGATCTGAAAAATTAGTTTTCAGCCCCTCAGCCCCCTCATCAAATTATGACTTTGTCCGGATCTGATTTTTCTGTTGATTTTCTAATTTGGGCTTGTAGATCAGGTTACCCTAACCTCATTTATCCTTCAATGCTGAGTTATTATCCTCCAGGTGACCCTAGAACTGCAAATCTGTCTTTCCAAGCCCTAGCACTAGCCTTCCATTGAGCTGGTTTTTCCTGTACCTTAGCTTTTATGGACCAACTATTTTCTGGGTTCATAGATCAAGGTATATCCCAGGTGGGTTCACTGAAACATTGGATTTTTGCTGATTCCATTGCCCAATACACACAAGGCACTAATTTCCTGGCTAACGCTATCCATATCCTTAAGCTCTCTTCCCATTCCCTTTTCCAACACTCATTGATAGCTCAAGTCAACTATCTTTCACTGAGTCTGTCTTCTTGGTACTAGACAATCCCAACTCTGTTCTTGCTCACCCTGTCACAATTACATTTCCCAAGACAACGGTCATCTTTACCAGTTGCTAGTACCTAAACCCTAGAGCTAGGGTTTCCATTCACCTTGCACCTTAAGTATCCTGAAGCCCCATTTGGTCTTTTTCTGGTGTCTAGGTTCGATCTCTCTTGTCGGGAGCAGATATGGGTCTCCCCCATTGTTTTCTTGGACTAGGATAACATAAAGTGAAGGCTGCCTTTATTGGCATGACAACCATCCATTTGGGAGTCTAGGCAGTCGTGGTTCCACCCCTTAGTTGCTTGCCCCTCTACCATCCATCCTGGATCCACCTCACATAAGCAACTACAAGACAGGTGATAACATTTTGGCGCCATTTCCAGGGAGGTAGAGGCCTACCTTGGTTCAACATACCTCACATTTCCCTACAACATATCTTTTATTGATGAATTACTTGTGTGGTTCACCTGGTGACTCCACTCTTTGACTTCACTAAGGATTGTACCCAACATATTAATATTAAGTTCTTATAGCATACCATAAATCATAATGAATTCAGATGTATTACTGAGGCACATGAAGGAAGTAACCAAAAACATGATTGAAAATACAAGACAAATAAACGAAAGGGATAGATGGAGGTCAAACTATGGGTATGAGGATGATCTCGAGCATGACTATGGGTATGAATCTAGTTATCACAATCTTTATGATACCCACCAACTTCCTCACCCACGCAACAAATATTTTCCAAACATCCCGAGTGGACCTGTAAGTCGACATGAACCTAGAAGTCAGTCCCAGTCAAATCCTTATAGCCAAGTAACCCGAGCTGTGAAAAAACAAGACAAACAGTGTCCTTTTCACTTTTCTGAAATATCGGGGGCACCTCATCCTATGTGAAACAATTACACTAGTAGGATGCCCCGGTTCAATGGAAATAAGGATATATCTATTGAAAGTCATATGGATATTCTGTGGGATTACATAGAATCTAGAGGTGCAAACAATGAAGATGTTTATATGAGAGCCTTAGGAGAATCCTTGCAAGGGGATATTCAACTATGGTTTGATCATTTAGCACCAGGATCCATCACTGGGTATGACATGTTCACAGATTTGTTAATTTATAGTTGGAGTAGGAACACTAATAAAATTTTAGAGTGTCAGTCTAGCAATGATTATGTTGTTGATAATCAATATATTGACGAAGTGCTTTCTCAATTGGACCATTCATCTCCTTATATGTTCCAAATTATGAGCGTGCCTGCAATCCATAAGAATGTTACAGAGTACTTCAAGAATAATGTTTCAAAACCTCATGATGAAACTAAGAGGGATATCAATCAAATCATACGAGATACTCTGTTATTATTACCTGAAGCAGTCACAGAGAAAATCCTAGATCTGATCTGTGGAAGGGAACCTAACATGCACCATCAAGAAACATCTATAGTTGAGCCTTCCATTGGTGAAGTCATTAAAGAGCCTTTAAAAGATAAAATCCATAGTCATTGCCTAATTGATGATAATTTGAGTCAGTATCCAACCTATCCGAATCTGGATTCAGACCTTGATCATATCACTGCAGAAGAAGAAAAGGTTGAAATTAATAAAACTTCCGTTGAAGAGCAATCATGTGGTCATATTGTAGTTGAAGACCAAGTTTGTGAGGATAGAAATGAACATAGTGATGTTTTTCCTTATCAAATGAATGATGATGATCATTTATCCTCAATTGAATGTAATGAACAATCTCAAGAAGAACAACCACATGATGATGATATACTAGTCAACGAGCTTGACCTGGGACCTTCTTTGTCACATCTATCGAACTGGAATCTGTGTCCAAATAATCATCAAGAGCCTCCAAGGAATTATTCTTGTAATGCTGCAACTTTTGATCAAGGTGATTTAGTAGAGGAGATTAATCATAGTGAGTCTAATTCTTGGGAGGTTAGTTTCAATATTGCCAATTTCTCTAGAAAATGTCCCATATCACATGCAAGATTGGTGTTAACACCTTTAGGTGATACAAATCAAGTTTTAATTTGTCAATCCACCCTCCCATCCCAGCTCTTGATGTCCTTCTACGGTATCATGCAGTACATATTCTAGAAAGTGCCAACTAGTCAATGGTAAAGCATTTTATTTCATTTCATCCTTGGTGCATAATGTTTTCAACTTTGCTAATTTCTTTGATTGGGTGAATGAAAAGCTCTATAAAGACCAATTCCATATTTTCTCATTTTATAAACAACAAATGGGGTTAATCTCAATTTCTGGTTTAAATATTTCTAGTTTGTCCCTATTTTGTTTCATCATTGATCATAATGTGAGAATGATTGAGTATGCTGCCCAAAAAGATGAGGGAAAAAATGATGGCCTAGGAGGGATGAATTATGTATCGTATTATTTTCTTTCATCAAATTTAAACTTGCATAAATTTTATGATCCTATCGATCTATGGATGGAAGAAGTCTACAAGAATCAATCTCATCCCTGGCATGATTTCATTTCTCTTTATCCATACATTTCTTTGATTTTCAAACAACAAGTTACAATAGATTCAATTTTCATTCACATTACTTACTACCTATCTTTGACTTGTTGTATCATTAACTGTAAAGAAAGCTCAATAGATTTGTTCAGCAAGTGGTTGCATTGGATTTATGATTTTACCTAACACTTGTCTAAATTGGTTAAAGTAGGGTAAGTAGGACATGAATAAGCCTTTCCCGACAATAGTGTAGAACCTTGCATCTTTGCCCGAAGCTCGTCTTTGAAGCTATTAGTGTAATTTTGTTATCCTGCAAAATAAAAAATCAAACTTTTATTGAAAGTTATGGTTATAGCTTAGATTTATTTTCTTCTCTTCAGTTTCATGCATCTTTATTGTTAGTATTTTATATATTATCCACATATTGTTTTGACAACCGGTCTGTGAGTTTGGTATAGCTCTGGACATGTTGCAAGTAGTCAGGTACATTCTTGGTAGCGGTTACAGAGATGGATGGATTGATCAAGGATGCGAGAATCAGAGTGCGAGGACTAGAGATTCTAAGTTTCTCAAGCGCTCTTTTCAGCAGAGCCCTTGTCCCAGCTGGAGCAAGATGTTATCACATATATAGTAGCCAGGATACCATATTCTATTTTTCAGACACAATACTTTTTTCAGCCAGATCTCTTACATTTGAGATGCTGAGATGAGCAGTTTTGATGGATCATTATTATATTAGTGGACTATTGTACTCTTCCATGTCAGGACTGAGTCTCAGGACACTCAGATTTGAGGACCGATGTAGTCATTTATGTCATTTCAGAGCAGTCATTGATGCCTAGTTTTATGTCAGTTCTTTCTCATTGGACAGATGGTGTCTTAGATGGATTATATTGCATGGTTATGACTCAGCATTTTATATTGTGTTATGGTTATTATTTCTCTTATACTAATTTTTTGTGACATGTATTAACTTGTGGTATCATGATTTGGCGGTCATAATTATATGGACTTGGTTGTATCTTGTACTATGTATTGATGTCCTTACTTAGACTTGGAAGTTCTTGATCTATACTCATTGGTTTTACCCTCCTTAGGGAGAATAGAGGTAGTCATTCGCACCATTGTTTTGGTTTGCTAGTGTTGGCTCCATCATTTCATTGTCTTCACCCATCCATTACCTTCCATTTTAGTTTTCAACCCAACTGAATTCTTGATTTATGGCATGGAGGACCTTTTTCCCTGCTAGAACTTTTGTTGGACAAGCCTCCCTGTTTATATTGTGTCTCGGCTCTGAGTTGGTGATAGAACTTGCCTTTGGTAAGTTGGATTGTATGCCTAAATCATTCTGGTCGGTTGTCCTGATGTTTGGCATTATGCAGAACTCCCCCTAGTCACTTGAGATGTTGTTGGCTAAAACTGAAAGCTCGTGTACTGCTTATATTAGAAATATTGAATATGCGCCCATGGAAAATGAAAATTATAAAACTGTGTTTCTTAACATATGTAAAAAGGGCAAGAGCAATGAAATGCTAAAATACTCCTTGCAGAGTATAAGAAAATGTCCAAAAAATCAATGGTTAAAAATATGTTATATCCAAAAATTGTTGACCTTATTAAAATAAATATGTCCCGGATGAAAGCTGCGATTAGTTGTACTTTTGAGCACTAGTGAAGTCCCAAAAGGATCATATAGGGCAAAAAAGGCATCAAATAAAATGATGATTCTAATGAACTTGGATCAAGCTTGTTGTAGACATGATGCCTAAGTTGAATAAGCACTCTCTAAACAACTCACCCATTTGTGAGACACTGCCATTCTTCGTGTTGTTATTTGTCTGACATTGGTTATAGTGAGTATTCTCTTTCCTTGTCCAAAGTGTCATGATGTTGAGTAGGAAGTCATCATTTGCCTTAGCCTTGTCATTTCCACCATTCACCCTTCACTAGCAATTTGGCTAAGTGAGTATAGTCTTGAAAGTCTAAGTCTGGATAATAATAAATAAAGCCTTATATATGTATTGGTTGATGTAACTCCAGTGAAATGAATGCTACTTGTTGCGATTTTTACTTGAATGAGTTGTAGAGCATGTCTTAACCTTTTAAGACTTGCAACGGATGGATATAGTCTGAGTTATTATTGGTGTCTGATTATCCACAGATGGTTTTATTGTTTATTGGATATTGTTGTAATCTCACAGATCACATAAGGTTACCAATAATACATACTAAAACATACATATAAAATAGAGATAAGAACAAGTAAGTGAAGTAACAGATTATATTACATGAATGAGTCCATACAACACTGAGAACTGAACTAAGTTCTCATCTGGCTCAACAGCCTAATATATATGATTACAAAACAGTTACAAAATAACTACCTGTTGGTTCGGTGAACCGACACGACCTTAGGTGGCCGACCTAATCTCTAGTTTAGTTGGCCGACCAACTTAGGCGGCTGGTCGGCTAATTCGGCTAATAGACTTAGTCAGCTATCATTCAAGTCAACTTATGGACTTGCTCCTCCTACATCTCCCCCATGAACAAAAAGTTTCTTTCTTCATCCCAAAGAAACAGGGAGGTACAAAGTCAATAAGTCGATAAGTCGATAAGTCGACTTGAACGATAGCCGACTAAGTCGATCAGCTGTCTTAGCCAACTAAACTAGAGATTAGGTCGGCCACCTAAGGTCGTGTTGGTTCATGGAATCGATAGGTAGTTATTTTGTAACTATTTTGTAATCATATATATTAGGCTGTTGAGCCAGATGAGAACTCAGTTCAGTTCTCGGTGTTGTATGGACCCNATGGAATCGATAGGTAGTTATTTTGTAACTATTTTGTAATCATATATATTAGGCTGTTGAGCCAGATGAGAACTCAGTTCAGTTCTCGGTGTTGTATGGACCC